>MU619852.1:0-77018 GCA_025201785.1 Xylaria longipes
TAAATAATTTTATATTTATTATTTTAATAAAAATAAAATTATTATTATTTATTATAAACTTAATTTATAATATTTATATATTTATAGCTATAAAGTTTAATATAGTTTATAAGCAAGTTATATATATAAACAAGTCGTGTATTTTTTTTATTAACACGTATATTTTATTTTTATCGCGTAATAATTTTATAATAATATAATATTTATTTAAATAAAAAAAGTTAATTTAATTTTTACTATTAAAGCTATTTAATTAATAAAAAAAATTAACATTTAATACGTTTTTAAAATTTATAACGTTTTTATTATTATAATATATAATAAAATAAATAAATATATTATATATAATAAAACCTACGTTAATATATATAAACTTAATTTAATTAAAAAAAATATTTTTTTTAAATATATTTTTAATTTAATAATAAAGTAAACTAAGGTAAAATAATAAAATGTAGAATTAAGGAAATAAATCATATATATTGCCAGTAGAACTAGCAATATATATGGACTACTAACTATATATAGCAGCTGTTGCCAGATAGCTACCCCGTGGAGCGGGGTAAGCACTAGCAACAGTGGCCCATTAGGATGGACCCCTTAAGGGTCCCTATCATTTAAATAAATAAAAATATTCTTTTGCTTATATTATTATAAAAAATATAGCTGATTTTTTTTATAACTTGTATAGTGTACCCTTAGTTAGTAAATAATAAGCTTATAATTTTATTAATTATTATAAAAAGTTTAAAATATAGTTTATACGTGTTTATAATTATTAAAAAATATTATATAAAAATTTAAAAATTATTAACGCGTAGTTTAAACGTTATATATATAAAAAAATATAATATAATATTTATAATAATAATATTTAAAATTTTAATAGAACTAAGTTTATAATAAGCTAAATTTGCTTATATATAATTATTATATATACTAATTAATATAAAAAACATAAAATAATATAGCTTAGTAATAAAAAATAGTTAATAGTAATTTGTTTTATTAATTTACGCGGGTTATTTATTTTTTTATATATTATTTTTTAAAACGTTTTTTATTTTTAATATTAATATTAAAATATTAATTTTTTAATAGATTAAATATTTAATATTAATTTTAATAAATAAATAAATAATAATACAAAATTAAAATAAATAAAATATTTTAAAAAATATTTTTAACTATTATAAATAAATATATATTAATTATTAATATTAAATTAATATAAAAGTTATATATTAGCTAAGTTTAAAAAGTTTTATAAAAAATAAAATATTATAACTATTTATTTATTTTTTTATTTATTATATTTAATATAACTATTTAATATTAAGTTTTATAATATATTAAAGCAGGTGTATAGTTATTAAATTAATAAATTTATTAAATTATATATTAATTATATTATTAAGCTTAAGTTTTTTATTATATTTAAAAAAGCTTATTTTATTATTTTTATAAAATTAAATATTTTAAAAAGTTTTTAAAGGTTAGGATTAATATTTTATAATTTATAAGCTATAATTTTAAAGTTAAATATATAGTTATAATTATTAATACTAATTTTTAATATTATTAATTTATTTAAACTTTAAATTGTTTAAACGTTAAAAACTACTAAAAAAATAACCGTGTAATTAACTTTTATTAAAAATTAAATTTTTAATTATTAAAAAAACTTTTTAAAGTTAATTTTAAATATTATTAACTAGTTTATAAAATTAAATTAAATATTAACGTATTAACTTATTTTTATAAATAATAAAATTTAAAAACTTTATAAAATAAATAAAATATTAAACAAGCGTTAAAAGGGTAAAAAAAAACGTTTATAAAATAAAAATAATTTTATTATAAAAAATATAACTAATTTAATTATTTAAAAAAATATATAAAATTTAATATAGTTATAAATATTAAAAAATTATAGTAGTAGTAAGCTAAGTTTATTATACTAGCAATAATATAAATAATACGGTAAAACTAGCTATAATATTAAAACTTATAATAAAAAGATAAAAATAAATAATAAATTAAAATTTAATTAATTTTTAATAATTAAACTTAATAAAGTAGTAAAAAGTGCGCGATTTGTTTATATATATGATTTGTTTATAAATTATGTTATATATTTATTATAAATATAAAATTAAAAAAAAAAAACTTAAAAAACTTAATTTTAAAACTTAAATAAATTATTTTATTAAATATTAATTTTTTAATATTTATTATATTTAAATATTATTTATTAATTTAATTATATTTATTAAAAATATTATTTTTAATAAAAAAACTATTTTTTTAAATAATTTTAATAAATTAAAAAATAATATTTTAAATTAAAAAATTAAAAATAATATAAGTATTATAAATATACTAAAAAATAAAATAAATATAACTTAAAAATATTTTATATTAAAAAAAGCTATAAAACTTAATTAACTTTATATTAAGGTTTTTTTTTTATTATATTTTTTATTTTTTAAATTTTTATAATTAAACAGTTTTTTATAACTATTATTAAAAAACTTAATTTATAAATTTAAAATATTATAATAAATTTTATTAAATTTAAAGTTAAATTATAAACTTTAAAAAAAATTAAACTATTTTATATAAATTTTAATAATTTAATAAATATTTTTAATATTTAATTTTATACTAGCTTTAAGTTATATAAAAATTGTTAAAAAGCTATATTTTTAAACAAACGTTTAAACGCTTTAAAAATATAAAATAGTATAGTAATAAGCAAAGCTTTAATAATTAAATTATTAAAACAATTTTTAAATTATTTTAATAAATATATAAAAAATAAAAAAACTAAAACTTTAAATTCTTTATATATAAATAAAAATATTTTTTTTGAATATATTTAAAATAAATAAAAACTATATTAAAAAAACCTACTTTTTCCGCTTAAATTTTATAAAAATTTTAAACAATACTTTATAAATAAAAGCTTGAAATAAATAAAAAAAAACTATTTATAAAATTATTATAAAATAAAATTATAAATTAAAATTAATATAAATATTACTTAAAATAAGCTAATATTTAACTATATATAAGTATATATATATAAATTTAATAAATATAGCTATTATTTAAAATATAAAATAAAACTAGTAGTTAAAAAAAATTAACAGCTTTAAAATATTATAAAAGTTATATATATATTAATTTTTACCAAGAAACTTTTTAAAATATTTATAACTATTATAATTAAATTTAATTTTAAATTAAAATAATATAACGTTATTAATATATTTATAAATATAAAACTTAATAAAAAAATTTATATAAAAATATTTTTTAGCTATAAAAAATTTTAAATTATTTTAAAGCTTAATAAAGCTTTATATAGTTTAAAAAAATTATTTTTATTATAGTAGAAAAAATTAATTTTAATTTTTATAAAAATATAATATAAAGTTATTTTATATAAGCTTTGCTATTATTTATATAAATAATATTATTATAATTTATAAAAAAACTAAAAAGTCTTTGCTTAAAAAGCTATAAATTAGCTTAAGCAGGCTTATTAAATAATTAATAATAATAATTTTTAATAGTTTTTAAAAATTAAAATTATTTAAAATTATTAAAAATAACTAATTTAATTATTTTAAACATTATATTTAAAAAAGATTTTAAACTAAAAAATATATTTTTATTTTTATTATATATTTTAATAATAATAATAAAACTATTATTTTATAAAAAATTAGTTATTAAATAAAAAATATACTTTTATTAAAAAAAAAAATTTAATTATATATATAGCTATAATTATTTAGCCCGATATAGTTTTTAATACTTTAAACTTTTATAATTTTTTTTAAATTTAAAACTTTAATATTATAAATTAACGGATTAATTATTTAAATATTTTAATTAAACTTAATATTATATTTTATAATTTAAAAACAATAATAATTTTAAAATTATTAAAAATATATTTTTCGTAAATAATACTTTTAATTAAAAAAGTTTATAAATATATATAATAAAGCTATTTAAAAAAATAAATAAATAATAAATAAATAAATAAAATATAATAACTATTTTTATTATTAAAACTAAATTATTAATATTAACTTAAACTATTAAAAAAGTTATATTTATAAACTGTTTTATTAAAAAATTAAAAATTATTATAAATAATTAATATATTTTTATTTAATATAATAATTAATAAATAATTAAACTTATTATAAAAAAAATAACAATTTTATAAATAAAACTTTATTATATTAATATTTATAATTATTAGCTTTATTAAAAAGTTAAAAAAAACATTTTATAAATAGTTTATATATTAATAAATAATATAATTGTTAATAAACTAATAAAAGCTTTTAGCCGGGATAAATAAAATTAATTTTTTAATTAGTTAAAGCTTATAAGTATTTATAAATATTACTTTTATAAAAAATTAAATAATAAAAAATATTAAAGTTTAAAAGTTTTAAAAAATTTATTTTTAAGGAGTAAATTAAACTATTTAAAATTAAATAACTTTAAATAAAACTAAAATAAAAAATAATTATATATATTTTATTTATTATTTAAACTTTTTATTTTAGCTTATTTTATATTTTTATTAAATATTATAATAATTAAAATTAATTTTATTATTTTTAATATTTATTTTATAAAAAGCTTTATTTAATTATATAAAACTTTTTTAAAAAAATATATTAAATTTAAATGGTTAAAATAATAGTTTATATAGTATAAATTACTTATATATACTTATTTAATATAAAATAAAAGAATTTTTATAATATAATAAAATATATTAATTAATTACTTATTATATTTAATTAAAATCGCTTAATTTTAACACGGACTATCCCTTTACGGATATAGCTAAACTGTACGTAATTACATATAAATTTAAGCTAATTAATATAGTTAAATTAAAAGCGGGGAAAAATCTTAAAAATAACTAATTAATTTTAAAATTTAAAGTATATTAAAATGTATTAAATAAATTTTTATTAATATATTTTATTAAATATTTAATTTAATAAAATTAAGTTTAATAAAATTTAAGTATTAAAATTATTTTATTAATATTTTTATATATATTTTACTAATAAATTTATTAGCATTATATTTTTGAAATTATTTTTACTTACTTTAATATTTTATTATACAATATTATTATATGATATTAATATTTTTTTTTTATATTTTTAAATAATATTAAATATAATATTTAATAAAATTAATTTTAAAACTTTATATTAATTTTTTTAACTTATATATTTAAATTTATATTAAATATTTTAACTTTTTTTTCCTATATAATTTTCTATAGTATATATAGTAAGAAATCGTCCGAAAAACTATACGTATTTTTACTTTTAAAAAAATTAAACAATTAAATTAAATATTTAATATTAGTTACGGGCTAGCTAGCTAACTCTAATAAGTAGCCCCTGCGGGGCCCACCTTTAGTTACATGATTAGCTACCCGTGCATACAAGAATATTTACCTATATAATTTTTACTATAAATATTTTTTTCCTTTTTTATCCTTTAATTAATATATAAATAAAACTTTAACTAAAAGCTTTGTTTTTATAAAGGACATTAAACGTGACAATATTTAATTTAAAAAAATAACTATAAGCTAGTAAAAATTAGTTTATTAATTATTAATTTTTAAATAATTTAATTAAAGTTTAAAATTATTTATTAATTAATTTTAATCGTAAAGAAATTAATAATAAATTTATAGTGCTAGGGGAAAAAGTTATATAGTTAATAAATTTACTAGTAAAATATATATAAAACTATTAACAATATAATTTCAATATTAAAATTTTGTTAAAATTATTTATATTAAATTAAATAATCAATAAAATATACTAATAAAAATTTATTTAATATATTTTAATATACTTTAAAATTTAAAATTAATTAGTTATTTTTAGGATTTTTCCCCGCTTTTAATTTAACTATATTAGTTAGCTTAAATTTGTATGTAATTACGTACAGTATAGCCCTGTCCGTGAGGGGATGGTCCGTGACTGGGTAGGTTATCTTATATGATTGTGGTCCAATTTGCAACAACACCCCCCCGTGGATGTGCCATCTTTGTTAATCGTGCACTTGATTATTATTGGAAAGCGAACATCTCTTTGAGAAGAAGCCTAAAGTCCTATCCGCCTCTCAAAATCCTCTAAAGCGCACGTCAACTGTCACACGGACCCAAGGGACTGGGACCAGATCTGAGTCCCTAGGTCTGGCGAATGGCATATTCGTGTGCATGTTCGTATCACGTAAATAATCATATCATTGGGTGGCGGAGCCTGTAGGTGGTTAGAGCTTCCCGTCTCCTCCCGTATATGTTCTGATTCATCCAAGACAGCAATGCGAGGGCGCGAGGGCAAGGGAAAGCTAGGCGGCTGGCTTAAGTGAAGCCATTCGCACATATAGCCTGGAGTTCGCCCGCCTGGCTGAACAGGAGAACCAGACCTCCAGAGCCCCCTTGATCGCATAGATGATCATTAGTTGACTTGAACACTCTTCCAGGCCCTTTAATCGAGCCCTTTTTTAATCAACAACCAATTAAGGCTTGATATCTTTGACGCCTAAAAAGCTGAAGGGGAAGGGTAAGAGAAAGAGAAAGTCGAATTAGACATCGTAGTTCTCCGTGAATCAGGAGAAGAGTGAAACTCGGCCCACGTGGATCGTCCATCCGCGACGGCGTCTCATCGACAGTAGGGTTATAGGCAGGAGTACCGTGGTTTGTGCCATGGCTTATGCAGTGTGAGGTTGTGTAGTCTTGAAATAATTGCTTGAGCCACTTATGTCCTCTTTATTCTCTGAACTATAAATTCCTGCAATAAGACAAGAAAATTGCCTCCTGCGTCAGTTTATTTACAATAAGTGATAGTTTTTTCTCGGACGAGAACAAAGTTACAACGAAACACCCTTAAGATTTCGTTATTTCCCATCGAGTTAGCCAATACGTCTATGGGACTCTCCATGTTTTCGCTCGCCTGTTCTTTACGCTGATTGCCACTGGAATGTTACTGAATATGATTTAGAAGACGTGTAAACAGTAGCCTGTGTGGACCCTGTTGGGACTACGCTTGCATAGAAAGTGGACGCTCCATTATAGGCAAGCTTTCCGGAAACAGCCTGAGATTCCATCAGTCAGCACGAACCCAGAATTATTAAGATTTAATATGGTCTTAGGAGTAAGGAGAACTCACATTAAACACAGTTGCACTAACTCCCGAGCCGCAGCTAAATGCACCGCTGACCACGCCGCAATTGCCCTTGGAGGACGTAAGAGTGAAGCCCGAGCCTAAAGAAAGCGGTGTAAGTCTACTGCCTCTGTTACGTAGGAAAAGAGCAAATACTTACCCGAAGCAGTGGCAGTGTATGTGGCACACGTCCCAGTGGTATACCAGGTGCCGGCTGCAATAAGGCATCCGTCCTGATTTCCGTTATAATACGCATTCAGGTATCTATTATTAAAAGATCAGCATAAGAGACATAAAAGTCTGGGTATAATATCCCCTGTGGCTTTTGTTGGGATGCGGATAATAACTTACCCTTTTCCGGAAAATGTCCCTGTAGCTGTGCTTGTAGGCGAAGTGCCCTATAATTAAACATGTTAGCCAGCTGATTTCTCACCACGTTCTCTCAGCTTGGCAATATCTCTTCGAGGCCAAGCAGGCGATGTGTGTGTCAACTTACTGCAATATGTCAGTCTCGGACTTCCTGGATTACACAACGGGGGGAGGTGCGGATACTACATACCAGTCTTAGTAGTCGTTGTCGTAGTACTAGTTGGGGTTGTGCCGCTGCCGCTCTTGGGCAGGTACTTGATGCCGCTGCTGGGACAGTTCGAGCTCTGGCCAACTACCAATCATCAATAGAAGTTAGCGAATTTCATCAGCACCGGGGACAGTTAAAGTGAGACCTTGCTCACTCGGTTTGTCTTAAACGGGTAGTACTGAGGAATCTTACCAACAGTCGATGCCACAAAATCAGCGTTTGTTAAAGGTCCGTTGACAAAGAACCCATAGTATACTTGGGATAATTCACTGCTGCTGCAGGATATGACGGCGGCTTTTCCCGTTACTTTTAGGAGTGCAGCTTGTATCTGGGCAGATGTGTAGGTTTTCGAATTTGAAGGGGTAATGCCAGCGGCACTTAAAGCGCCGTAGGTATCCAGCGTTTTAAACAGATCTACAACGACTTGGAAGTAATCTGCAGCTTCTTGTCCTTTGGTATAGCTCGAATAACAGTCTGGATCGATTGTGCTGACGCATGTCCCGTGGGTTGACCACTCGTGCTCCCAGAATGCCTCAGGGGTCCCGTCATTACTCTGCCAGTAGTCCTGCATATAAGACAGAAGCGACGATTTGCCATTGTTTTGAAGAATGGTCGTTATGTCGGTATAGGCGCGGGAGGAGTCACAATTCTCATCATAAGTTCCATCACAGTTATCGGGCCACAACCCGTGGATTGTCCAAGAGTTGCTTGGTCCGGTAACGGGGTCAGTATCCCAGAACTGCGTCTGAAGGAATTGGCCACCGGGTTTATTGACGCAGCAGGAACTGACGGAGGAAGAGGAGGCACCCGAGGAGCAGCTCTCGACTGTGCTTGAGCATGTAGCGCGGGTAGTAAGCGAGAGCGCATTCGCGACCGGCACAGCCGCAAGGGCTATTGAGATAGCTGCAAAGGCCATAGTTGTTTTCAGACGTCTCACCAGGGTGCGGAAAGGGAATCGATGCCAAGTAAGCCAAGCACTGATGAACAAACGCAGGTCATCTTGTCAACCATTTATTCTACTTATACAGCAGCCATGTTGTGCGAAACCCAGCAATAGTGAGCCGTCTAATCGCCCACGTTGAGCCCAAGGGGCACACATAGTGGCCACCCACCTGCCAATCCCGGACTGAAGCTCACGCGGCCAGTATCGTGTGTGGGGTGTCGAGGGTCGGAGAATGCGGTTAATTCATTCGTCCGTTTCAATGTGGATTAGCGAACTCGCGCCCAAGTCAGAACCCAAGTCTCTGCCATTATAGAACCTTCCGAATCCGGAAGTTCTACTCCGTGGTACTGTATCAAATCAGGCAGCACGATGCACGATGCCTGCTGTTTGATTGGCTCTGCGCCGAAGTACTATCATTCCGTTCCAGACCAATGGGATTCTCCAACTTGAACATGTTTCATTAGAAGCGGACCTTCATATTATCTAATATGCTTACATTTTCAATAGTGTTTCAGGAATTCTTTGGATATATGCCTTCCGATATGAACATGCATTAGACTAGACTAATCCCGCAACTGGGTAGGCATGGAGGAGATATTTCTTGAAGTCCGACTGCGCATCTGCTCAAAGAGAGTATAGGAACTTCCCGAAGAATGGACGGGTCCGGGGTAGTCTCGAGCACTCTATAAAAGTTAGCGTCATCCGACTGGCCCCGGGGCGGCCGGCCTTGATAAGGAGTCGTTCGCCGACTTGGCTGAGAAAGGAAGGCTGAAGGCCTTGAGAAATCGCTTGCAAAGAAAGTTAGCCCTCCACTGCCAGATCCGCGATGAAGCACTAACAAGGACGAGAGCCCCTCCAGCGAAACCTCGAAGCCTGTTCAGCCACTACTTGCCAAGACGATTAGACCTGTTGTTTGATGACAATTTAGTAAAATTTGGGGTTAATGGCGTAAAGTCTCGAAAGACCGAAATGCAGCTTGTTGTCATTACGTGCCATAGATTTAACGTTAATCAACGTAACATCAGCTACAACTTAGTAGTATGATAAATATCATCCAGTAGATCTAATCATTAGCAAAATGGACCTGTCCCTCAAGCCGGATCAATCTTCAGTAATAATTTCAGGCCATCTATTAATCTGACATCTAAGTGCTTTATTACTAGCAAATTCTCTTTGCCTGTGATATATAAAACACGGCAAAAGATAAAATGATTTCAAAGGAACATTGTACAGAAGAACCGCCCACATCCTATGATTATGTGAATATGTAGCAGCCACCGTCGCTACTGTCATGGGACGCTACGGAATAATTAACCCCCGGAGACCGGCCCGTGTATATATATACTAGCTGGGCAATCTCTGCTATGAAAATAGGGATTTTCTTCCTTGTGCAATAACAATAAGTCAACACTGGACCTACCAGCAGTTAGGACTGTGATGGCTACCCCCGCTTAACCATGGTGCGTAGGTAAAGCTTGTGAGAATTCTTGCGTCATTAGATGTTTACGGGTATAATTAATTGATCGTAATATGAATAATAAAGAGTTGGTATCGAATCCTCTAGGACTAAAGATATAAGGATCTAAAAGGTGAGTACGGCAATATTAGTTTAACACTAATGCTAATATTTCTATTAAAGTCCTTAGAAAAGTTGGAGAAATGGAGCCAACGACACTAATCGAAAGAAATGGTTGTACCGCTATGTGTGGCAATAAGTTGAAAGAAAACGGTCAAATTTAGTCCAGTACGTACGGGTTACGGTTCAATTAAGAACGCAACAAGTGGTTCCCTTTCGCTTTGTCATCTTTCCATTGCTGGAACCATGGCGAATTGAGTATGCTCTTTCCGGTCTGCACTAGGTACGACAACAAACCGTATAGAAGGCGAAATTCGATAGCTAACTCATGAGGGCTCTGGACCTTATTTCCCTAGCGGCGTCCAGTCAGGGTATAGACTTGACGGAAACGGCTAACCTAGGAAGCGGCAGGCAATTCAGAGTTGTCTTTCCTTACCCGAAGAGTTCCGGACCGTGCAGAGTCAGGCGCTCAAATCCTCGGCGCCTCAAGTTGAAATTGAAAGAAGCAATATGCAGACGCTGTATGCAATCTTATGCTTCGATTAGACCGAATTTCTCGAAGCGATGGGCACCAAAGTCTCCTAATAGCTAATAGCTAACCACAACCTAGAGACTTTAAGCGAGCTAACAAGCTTAACTATACAGTACTCACCACTTCATAAGTTACAGAGGTTGACCAATAGCTATAAATGTAGTTATCTACCAGGAAGTCTCAAAGTTAAATACTCGAATGCAACGTCTTATCAGGAACGCCTAGGTTCATATTACCACCTTCTAGCGGAAAGCTGATGAAGTTATTAGAACCTCTCAGCATAGGCCTTTATTCTCGCGTATCCATCTGGCTGTGACGCTCTCCACTCGAGGATTCGAGCAGCCCAATATTGTGACAAGACTACAGACATAGCATCGTTTGCCGGCGGGCTCATGCGTTGATTTTCTTTGTATTTATATCGCTGTGTCATTTTTCTCACGATTTTCCCATTAGCCGGGCAAACTTCACGTATGCGGTCCTTTCGAATTGATAAATTTGTTCCTATATCTCTAGTAGCCTTAGTCTATTTACGTAAGGCTGTTATTAGGGTTGGTTGTCTTTGGTCTTAGAGCCTCCTTGAGCCTCAAGGCTCTATTTCGGTAGGGGTGAATGCCCCGAGTCATGCAAATAGCATGGCTTTCGTTGAACCGCTGTTCAAGACTTACCTTAACAGAGCTTCGGGTTTAGTGAACCCGAAGTAACTGTTCTTGTTGCCTTATTCCAGTTATTGGCGAAGAAATATAAATTATAATCAGATCATATTTATATCACATATTATCAACGCCGACGATAGTACACGAAGACACCCAGAGAATACCCAAGAATCCCCATGTATCTACTCTTACAGGTTAATCCACGTCTGGGTATTGATCGACCAGATCTTCTATCCGCCCATCTAATAACGCCGGTGTGTTCATTTTCACACTCCATCTTATGACTTCTGTTTTCTCTTCTTGCTCACCCACTCCATGATCCGAGATATCACTATTGTATTTCTTGGGCCCAGCAGCTAGGTGGATCTGGAAAAGCGATGGCTGAGTCGTTAAACAGTTGTGGTATCCTCGATTCGGGTCCCCTGTCCCCTCGCAAAACCATCTCAACATGATATCAAATGCGGTGTTGACGTGTTTCAAGCCAACCTCGTGAATAAGCTTCCGAGCCGATCGTCGATTTACGGCGTAACCCAAGGAGCAAATACCCTCTTGGACATCTGTAAAGCCAATATCAGTAAGGACGCTGCTGCCACGGGAACTCTGAGGACAGTCTAGTCAAATACATCACCATAAAGTAGTCTCCACTAAGTTGATAGGGGTTATTTCAGTCACTTACGATGTGTAACTCTTGTATGGTTCGAATACTGTTCCTTTAGGTCATTGAAGTCGGATACAGTCCAGAGATGATGCCGCTGTGGTACAGTCTAGCCTCGGAGAATCGGTCAATACGGCCATAATTCTTAGATGGGGGTTGCGAGTCACTAGTCCAGACCTTGACAGGCGTCCTTTCGGGCCATGTTAGGACTATGAATCGTGAGGGGGATGAAAGATTTATGCATGAAGTCTAACCTGATCTGACTGAACCACTCTTCCCTTTGGTATTAATTTGCTATCGATGAAGGGGAAATGCATGCCGCAATGGCCGAGCCAGAGCACATCCCATTCATCTCCATAAGGCGAACTTCGAGGGGCTATAGTCACTGGAAGGCTATCGAAAGCCAAGTCAGGCGGGGAGGTGGGTGATGTATCGGAAGGGCTTGGGTAGGTAATATCGGCGTATGTGGGACGGCCCGTGCCGATTAGCGGCTGCGTCAGTCCATGCGAGGACAATGCAAAGTCACGCAGTTGGTCGCGTAATCTAACATCCCAATCCACATCGTCTTCGAGGATCAATGCCGAGGTCAGATTCCGTCGCACAACTCTATGGTGGCGAGCTTAGCGCTGTATACAACCTATTGAAAGTCTATTGGAGAGGCCTTACTCTTGAATGGCATTCAAATGACCACGCCAGGCGCCTACAGTCGGGTCGGAAGGACGGTCGTGAGCAGGGGTTTGGGGTAGAGCGTTATCAGGAATGGTAGAGCCATCCACGCCGTCAATAAACTCGAACTCTATGTTGCTTAGTGCGGCAGCGAGACTCATACCATCGCGGCGGTCGGTTCGTGAGGGCAAGCTCACGACGAATATCTTCTCAAACTAGAAAGATATATAACAGAATGAGTCGGTGAGAACGAGTAGCGGGAATAGCATGGTCGCACGAGAGCATGATAAAGAACTTACACCTAGTGTGTTGTTGTAGATGTCTTGCCTTGAAGAGTGATCTATATCAACGCGTGTGCTAGCGCCGGCTCCCACGCGCAGCCAAGTCGCTGGGTACGCCCACCAGACTAGAAGCAGCGAAATGATGGTGCCAACAATGAGAAAGCTTAGGTTGGGAGGTCGACGCAACATTGAAGCAACGTGAACGGAATAATTGCCTGTGATGATTCATTTCAAGACAGAGAAAAATATGAAATGTTGTGAACAAAAAAATGAGACCTACTTCCTTCCCTCGAGCGAGGTTTAACCACCAACAGACCAACAGTGTGTGTATGCCACAACGCATTTGCAAGGGTTGAAGCCACCCCCTGTCTCACGCTAATTTGGGAGAGGGAACTGGACCAATAGTCTGCTGTAAGGTACGCAAACATTTCTTTTTTCGGAAGCCAAGTTTCTACCGCCATTAGCACCTCTGAATAGTCCAGGTAACCATCTTGTTAGATATTTGCTATCGCTATCGTAATTATCATGACTATATGCGTAGGCCGAATACATTGCTAAGGCTGCTAGGTAAAAGTGCACAGGTTATACGAAGCCACGAAGGCATTGTGATGATCCTGAAATCACCAGCTATGCCACGCCGACGGTGGGCCATTGGGGCCACTTCCGCCAAAACGTAGAACTTAGTTCGGAAATTAAGATTACCCCGCTCATACTTTTCTACTCGTAATTTTATAGAATTATCTAATTTTTTATTAATAAAATACCTCGTTCTTTATTTAATATTAATAATTTTTGTAATAAGATTATAGTATTGTATAAAGCTAGAACTTTTATTTTTAAAATTTTTCGCTATATTAATTAAAATAGCTATAATTATACCCTTTATACGCTAAAGCGTTATATCTAAGACTAGAACTTAAGCCGCCGAGATTAATTTTAATTTAATAAAATCTTTTTTAAAATTTAGTTTTTTTTTTTTATATAAAGCTAAAAAAATAAATTTATTTAATATAATTTAACTAAAGCTAAATACTTTATTATTTATTATATAATTAAATATATATATTATAAACATAGTATAAAATAACAGTATTATTTAAATAAAAAATATAATAATATTATATAATAAGTAATAAAATAGTTTAAGCAGTATATACAACAAAGTTTTTTAATTTAAAGCTTTAAAAAAAACTATTTTTATAAATTCGTATAAACCTAAGCTAATATTATTATAAATAAAAACCAGTTTTATTAATATTATAAAACCTGCTAGCTAAAGCTTATATAATAGTATAGTTAATTAACTATTTACTAGTTTAAAAAGTATATAATCCTCGGCCTAAACTTTATATAATGTTTTAACGGATATATAAAGCTTTAAAAAATAAGAATTAAAATAAATATTATATAATATATATTTAAAAAATATATATTAATTATTTTTTTAAATTTATATTTATATTAATATTTACTTATATTAAATTATTTAAATTTATATTAAGCCTTTTATATATACTGCTATAAATATTTTAAAATAATTTTTTTATATAATAAATTACGCAAGCGTACAGCTATTATTTACGCGGGCAGATATAAAGGTTAAAACTGTTTTTTTTACTAGCGCTTAAAATTTTTTTATTAAATTAAATAAAATAGCTATAGCGTATAACGGCCTAAATAAAATATAGTAACTTTACTAATAAAGTAACTACTTATTCTCGTGCTATATATAAAGTTTAAACAAATAAAATTAAAAAATTAAATACTAATAACAAACCTTTCGTATAAAAATAATTAATATATAGATTTTTTTCGCTAAAGAACTAAATATAATAAAGTTTTTAAATACTTATAATAATCGGGATTTTATTATTATATATATAATTTACAGGCTTATACTTTGTACGGAAATTATAAAGTTCGTATAATTATAAAATAACTATATAATCTAAAAACAAAAATACTAGCCGTATATTATTTCCGGAAAACCTGTTAAAATTTATAAAATATTTTAAATAAATTAAAGAATTTTTATACCGGAAAGGTTACTTACTAAGGCTTTATTTCGTATAATAGTTTAAGCTTTAAATAATATTAAAATTAATATATTTTTTTTTTTTAAAATAAAAGCATAGTATAATGTTTAACTAAAAAATATAAAATTTAATAATAAACTTTGTATAAAAAAAAATTATAAACGCTTATATTTATATATATATTTTAAACTTTACTGCTGTATATAATAATATATAGCTTTTAGCTAAAAACTATAGCTCCTGTTAACCTAATACTTTATTAATAGTTTTAAAAAATATATATATTAAATATATTTAGTTTATTATTATACGATAGCTAACTTATTTAAATAACTTTATTATAATAAAACTACTTAGCTTTTAAAAAAAAAAACAACTTAAACAAAACCTTTATTTCTTTAAATATACTTGCTAGTATTTAATATAATTATAAAAATTTAAATAATTAAATATATATTATATAACTTAATTTTTTAATTAAATATTTTTCCCTTTAGTTAACTTTTTTAACTTACATATTTTAGCAGCTAGTACTAGCGCTATATAACAAGCCTTTTTAGCTATTTTTTATTCTAGTTTTAACCTAGTAAAAAGTTTTATTATATAATAAGCTAAACTTATTTTTAGGTTTAAATTTAATTTAAAATTTATTTTAGATTTAAATTTTAAGTTTAATTTAAAGCTTGGGTTAAATAGCTTTAACTTTTTTAAAGCTAAAGTAAGTAAAAAAATACTATTCTAGGCTTATTTTATATAATATAAAAAAAGCTAGATAGAAAAACTAAAGCTTAAAACAGTATAAAAGTTTTTAGTTTAAATTATTAAAAGGTTTAGTTTTTTTTTAATAATAGTATTATTATATAACTTTTAATTTTAAGGTTTATAATTTTTATAAAATAAATTATTATTAATATTAAGCTTATTTTTAGGTTTAAATTCTAGCTTAAGCTAAAGCTTTTTTAAAACGGACTAAACTTTTTAAATATAAATAAAGATAATTATATAAAAAGTTTTAATATTTTTAAAATAAAAAAATCCTTTATTTTTAAATAAATTATTTATTATATAATTAAAAATATTTAATTTATAGGTTTTAAACAAGTTAATTAATTTTTTCTTGTTTATTTTTATTATTATTTTTATATAATAGTTTGTTAGGTTAAAATAAATATAATATTTAAATTTAATATTTTATTATACGAAAGCTTGGAGCTAATTTTTTTTATTTTAAACAAGTATTTTTAACAAATAAATAAACTTTTTAAGCTAGTATTAGTTTAATTATATATTAATATATTTTATAATAATAAAAAAAAGATAAAAAAATATATATAGTTTTTTAGCTTTATTATATAACTGTTTTTTTTTTTTATAATAGTATAGTAATTCTTAAATATTTACTTAGATTTTAATAGCTATATATAGCTATTATATAAGCTCCTGTTTAAATTTTTTTATAGTTTCTAGCTTTTGTTATAATTTTTTTATATTTTTTTAAATATAATTAATATGTTAATATATTATTAACGTTAGGATTATATAACCCTTAGGGTTAATTTTATACTTATATATATATTTAAAGTTTATAATAAAATAAGTAAAAAAAAAAAAAATATTTAAATTAAAACTAATAAAAATAATTTATAATAAAATCTAAAATAAAAAAGGCGTTATATAACGTTTTTGTTTTTAAAATAAGTTCTGTTTATTATTATTTAAAATTTTAATAGCTTAAAGCTAAAAAGTTAAATAGCTAGGGCAAAAAAGATTTTAAAAAAAAAAATCTTTAAAATTTTAATATATATAACGTTTAATATTATTAAAACAAAACATATTTATAAAAAAAAAGGTTTTTATTATAAATATTATTATATATAAAATATTAAAAAAATCGTATAAAATAATAAAAAAATTATATAAAACAAAAAATTAATTATATAATATAAAAAAAAAAAATTAAAAAAATAAAGTTAGGAGAAAAAGTTTTATATATATATTTTATTTATTATATAGCTATAATATATAATATTTATTATAATATATTTATTTATTATATTAAAAGCTTGTATAATATATTTATATATATTTAAAAAAAAAGTATATAATATTTTTATATAAAAAATATATATTTACTTATATACGTGTATAAGCAATTACGTGTATTTATTTATATATATATTTATATACATACCTATATAAATATTTAAAACCTTTTCTTTTTTTTTATTTTCTTTTTTTTTTTTTTTTTTTTTTTAAGCCTACTACTGCTGCTGCTACTACTACTACTACTACTAGCAACAGCAACAATAATAATAATAATAACACTAATACTACTACTACTACCGCTATTATACCGTACAATATATAAGTTTTATTTTATTATATATATAACATAGCTAACTATTAATATAGTCTTTTTTCTACTTTACCCCCTCCGCCTGCGCTTATTATAATATTAAACAATAATAATAATATTAAAAATATTAGCCGGGGCTTCGGCTAAGCTGCTATATAATTATTTAATTTTTTTTTAAATTATATAATAATTAAACTAATTTATATTTAAATAACCTTTTTTTTCGCTTTTTCCCGCTAATGCTTAAGCTAATTTTAAACATATTAGCGTTTAAAAAAGCTAATAGGACTAAATCGCTTTAGTTTATTTTAATAATTTAAAACTCGCGGCTTTTTATTATAATATACTATAACGTAATATATTAGCTTTATAAAGCTACAACGTATAACTTATATAAAGAATATTAACGGCCGAGTAAATACTATTATATAAAGTATTATATATTAATATTTTTTTAATTATTAGCCGGGGTAGTCCGCTGTTTTAGCTTTATACTATTTATTTAATATAAGCAGCGTAAAACGTAGATAAGCTTATATAGCTTTTCTCTTATTATATCTATTTATTAAACTATTTTAATAATATATATACTAGGTATAAATAACAGGATTATGCTGTTTAGTATTCTGTATAAAATACTAGTCCTTATAGTTGCCTAGTTTATTAAGCGCTACCGCCGCCGCTATTTCCGCCTCCACCTCGGCTTTAAGCTTTTTTAAGCTTTGCTTAGAATTTTATTTAACTATAAATAAATATATTTTTTTTTATATAATCTTATTTTTTTTTTAATCTTTAGTTTACGCGGCTTTTAAATATATGGATTTTTATTTACTTATAAAGCTAAGTATTAAATATACTTAATAAAAGTTTAAGATGATTATTAGGCACTTTTTTGTAGTGTTTTAAATAAATATTATTATTTATACGATATAATAATAAAAAACTAAAACCCGGCAGTAAATAATTTAAATAGTTTATTAACTTTAATTAATTTATTGCTTCGTACGATAGCTATATAAATATGACCCTAATGCCAAGTGCCAAGTGCTAAGTGCTAAGTTCTACGTTTTGGCGGAAGTGGCCCTAATGGCCCTTCATAACGCCATTGGCCCAATTTGAATGTTGTTGGTTCTATTGCAGAAGTTTGTGGGGGCGGCGTATCAATACGACAACTTCTAGGCTTGGCATACATCTTATCTTAACACAGCAGTCAGCTCGCGCAGTTTCACAACAGCCTGAGCCAATTTCTCGTCTCTCAAATGACACATACGGTATGGGTGCATACAACTTGTAGCCTGCTGTATTCTTCTCAGCAAGCATTCAATAATTCTTTGGAGCCTTGGAAAGTCTCGATGAAAAACAGTAAAAGGAGCACCAACAAGACTCATTCTGTTTCCTAATTGGAGTGTATTACCGATGTACGGTACTTCTGCCTTTCTTAGCATGATAGCCCTCGTCTGGATCACCTTACCATTCGTGCCAGTTGTCGCCGGGCAGTCCGCAGGACAGTTCTTCAACCCCCCGGAGGCAGTCCAAGGAAATCATGACTACTCGCAAAATCCCGTTTACTTTCTAGGGAAAACCCAGACAATAAAGTTCACCACAATATACCCGGACTATGCGATCAATTTGTGGCAGGAGATTCTGGGTCAAGGCGCGGCTAGCCGAGGCCCAAGTATATTCAGTGTGTATTAACCAGTTCCTTACTCTTAAGCCACTAGACGAGCGCTGACTACTTTACTGTGTAAAGGTACTGAGGGTGGTGCGGTAACACAGTTCGATTGGGAGGTACAAATTTACCAGTTCGACTTGACTGCTTCGAATGTGTTCTTCCTATGGCTTACCTCGACTACTCAAAACGATGACGGCACCGACCCAATCTCAGTTACTTCGCACTACTTCAATATATCCGACAACCCCGATACCTCGGATTCTTCATCTAGTACGCCATCTGTGGCTCATACAACCTTCCCTACTAAGCTCTCTACACCTTCGTTACCGCCTGCTAGAACAACAACCACAACTCTTCCAATTGCCACATCCGGCCCGGGTTTGGGGCCCGGCGGTCTCAACACAGGTGCTAAAGCTGGCATTGGAATTGGTGCTAGTCTGGCGGGTTTGGCGATTATAACTCTTTCTCTGCTCCTCTTCCGACGTACAAGGCAAAAGCGCAGTTATGAGGCACCCGAGCAGCCCCAGGCCCCAGAAAATATTTCACGGGGAGACATACCGATGGTACCTGACGCGTCATTTCAAGGCTTCAAGGCACAGACGGTACCCATAGAGCTAGGATATGAGCGAGTCAACGGCTACAGTGAGCATCTTATAGAGTTACCGGCAAGGGGGGACGCGTGATATCCTTTCTTATTCGAGATTACCTATTTTCATTTATAATTGTAAGAAAATACAAAAATGTATAACATAGCGGGGATTTTATCTTGTTTAATTCTATCAATATCCAATTTCGAACGCCAAGAAGCCCTCTCGTCAATACATAATGCTACATCAGTGAATTCTACTGATTCATCGTGCGGACTTCGTACCCTGTTATTCCCGTTACCCTCGCTACAGCCATAGCAATTAAACCACGCACATTTATACAAACGCGAGCAATTTACAATAGCATCAGTCCTACCTTGGAAGTTAGGTGACTCCGCGGCTAATATTATTGGCAAGTAAGCAATCAAAATATCATCATTGGTGGTGTAGAGTATTGTTTTGCGGTTCAAATTGTAGGTGTCTATCCTCTTTAGCTGTCGACGGTGATAATAATATCGGCATTAAGCCCAATTGGGATCGCCCCCTCCTCCCTTCATTTTCTGTAGCATCGGAGATAAGCTGTATAACTGCACGGCTTCTTCGGTTACTTCGAGGTGGTATCAATAGCCGACTCATAACGCCGTACTTGAATGCCGCTATCTCCTAGTAAATACCCGCCAATCATTGAAAGCTTCATGCAACTCTACATATATGTAGATCAATGGTTCAACTAGTGTTGGAGCATATTTTTCGCTTCTGATTCCGAAGTCTTGTATTGTATTTGTCGTAGTGATTAGACTACTAAGGATTGTAGTGGAAATGAGGTATTATCGAATTTCGCACCTGCGACCGGTGTCCAGATTAGCGACCCCGAAGACGTGCAAGCAGGACCTACGATATGCAAGCACAAGTGCGTCAGAAGCATCCAAGCTTCTCATGGCCACCTACGACGGTCGAGTGATTACTCGCCGGCAGTACCTAGACGGGAACCAGCTACAAAAGCTGAGCTTGACGCTGAATCGGCGAAGCCTACACCCAGACATTGATGTCACGCACGACGCGCCACCAATTGGCACGATCATTCCTCCAGGTTACCATTTGGCATACTTTACTCCCAATGGACTTGAGAGTGAACTCGGTGCCGATGGGACTGATCGGTCTTTCAACGTATCGGCTCCGTTCACACGCCGAATGTGGGCTGGTGGGAAGATGCGATGGATCAAGGACTGCCCTTTACGCGTCGGCGACGAGACCGAAGAACGCACAAGGCTGATTAATGCTGAACCAAAGGCTAGTCGAGATGGCAACGAAATGGTTCTCGTAAGGGTAGAGAAGGAATTCTGGAACGACAAAGGGTTGGCTCTGGTAGATGACAGGTGAGCTACTACTAACCCAGTCATGATTTCGTGAGCCCAAGGGATCCCACTCATTAAATATGTCGCGTTCGTAAGTCGGAAATACATTTAACGGATTTCTAGATCATGGATTTTCCGCGCTGGACGCGAAAAGGCCCCGGAGACTTCTAAAGACATCCTACTACCGTTACTAAGAGGACCATCTAGCGTCGAAGACGTGAAACGGCAGGCCACTGGTAGGTATTATGTCAACTCTTTATCAATTCGGGTGGTGCAGCCATAGCTTGCTCCTTAGTTTATTCGTCCTGGGCAATGTCGAATAATAAAATGCTAACATAAATGCTCTGCAGTCACAGAACGACACTTGAGCTGGTCACCAGTTGCATTATTTCGATTCTCTGCCTTGACGTTCAATGGCCACAAAATACACTACGACGCCCCTTGGAGTAAATCAGAGGAGGGCCATGCCGGTATAGTTGTGCACGGCCCGCTGAATCTGATCAATATGCTAGATTACTGGCGTGATGTGATAAGAGATGGTAGTAGTGAAGTTGGTGAAGTGGTGTATAGGGCAACATCGCCGATTTACGCGGGTGAGCGGTACGTCTTACGTGCTTCGCAAGATGCGGATCAACTACAAAGATCGGAAATTGTCGTAGAGAAGAACGGAGTCTTATGTATGAAAGGTCAGATATCAGTTGTGTAGTAAGTAGTATTGTAGTGATTGGCAGAGTGGCTCATCATGCTAGGCAGACCAAAGCAATTTAAAATGGACATCTATGCCAGTCCAACGCATTGTATCATTGACACCACTTGCACAAGCGCCCTGCGTCCTCTTCTACCGTCCCACCTTTGATTTGCCAGAGGTGGAGGGGTTGTCGTGTGCTATATAGCCGACTAACTTTGACGAATCACAGGCTTTACCGCTCTCAACATTCGGCGGATCGAAGGACATTGCGTTCGAAGAAACCGACCGGGTTTAATTGATATTGAGCCGAGGCGATTTGATTGCAACCCGTTGGACGTAAGGTTATCGTCGTGGGTTCATACCTTACCACCCAAGAATATCCACCAAGGCTTGCAGAGATAAGCGCGACGTTTTCCTGCAAGACATTACGGTGTCAATACACCAGCAAAGCTTGGTTCTCGCACTCCGCAGTCACGCGAAAGTGTTACGATGAAGGCGCCTATGGGTTTCAATGCCATCATCAGGACCATATATAGGAAAGGAATGATCCAGTCCGGAACATCGAAGCATCACCTTACTAGTCGGATACAACATTTCTCTTCACGTCAATCGAGCAGCCAAGCAACACAAGCCACGAAACCGTATCAACCACTCGAGGGTGTAACTGTCGTCAGTATCGAACAAGCCATCGCGGCACCATTTTGCACCAGGCAATTAGCCGACCTCGGAGCACGGGTGATCAAAGTTGAACGTCCGGTAGTAGGCGACTTTGCGCGAGACTATGACACGCGAGTCGATGGTCTGGCGTCACATTTTGTGTGGACGAACCGCTCCAAGGAGAGTTTGGCACTCGACCTGAAGAAGCCCGAGCACCTGGCAGCCTTGAAAAAGCTCCTGGGGAGAACCGATGTGTTAGTCCAAAATCTTGCTCCTGGTGCAGCCGCTCGAATGGGCCTGTCCCACGATGCCCTTCGAGACCTACACCCTGGTTTGATAGTGTGCAACATATCTGGTTATGGACAAGACGGCCCGTATCGTCTCAAGAAAGCATATGACCTCCTCATTCAGAGCGAAGCTGGTATGCTTTCTGTTACTGGGACGGGCAGCGAACCTGCAAAGGTTGGCATCTCGATTGCGGATATTGCTGCTGCAATGTACGCATATAGCAATATCTTGACCGCGCTCCTAGAGCGACATAAAACAGGCCGGGGCCGTAACATCGATATTTCCATGCTGGAGAGTATGGTGGAATGGATGGGATTCCCCATGTACTACACGTTCAAAAATGCCCCTGGCCCCAAGCCGGTTGGAGCCTCTCATGCCACTATATATCCGTATGGATTGTTCGAAACCGGAGATGGTCAGTCCATAATGCTCGGGATCCAAAACGAACGGGAATGGCCAATATTCTGCTCCAAGGTGCTTAATAACGCGGAACTCACCACCGACGCCCGTTTCTCCAATAACAGCTTGCGCGTCAAGAACCGTGATGAGCTGCGCGAAATAATCTGCTCAGCATTCTCAAAGTTCGCAGCCAAGGATGTTATTAATGAGCTGGATAACGCAGGTATTGCCAATGCGAACGTGAACGATATGCAAGGTGTGTGGGATCACCCACAGTTGCGCGCACGAGGTCGCTGGACCGAGGTCGGCACTCCTATTGGCATAATCCCAGCTCTTTTACCACCTGGGACGCCGTCTCTTAACGATCAGGACGGAGCGACAGTGCGCATGGATTCCGTTCCAACAGTGGGAGAGCATAATGCTTCAATCTTTGCAGAGCTCGGCCTAGAGGTACCTGCCTAAATGCTTAAAATAATGCCTAGAAAACAAAAAATGCAAAACATATATAGACGGAGTTAACCAACCGAGGCGTTTTAGGTCTACTTGTGCAACTACAAGAAGCTTCATGCATTTCTATAATGTGCGTATAAATAATGAGTGGCGGGTAGGTATGGAAGTCTCCAGAACTAGAAGTTTTAGGATCCGAAAATGGAGTCTTCCATACTACCTGCGACTTACCTACGAAATTTAGACAAGATCAATTATGAATGCAGCACTTACCGCATGATAAACTAATCTAATAAAGACTTGAGGTAGTGTGGCGCAACACAAGCTTAGAACTACCAATATGTCCATGCACGATGTCCTTAAAACGGAATAAAAGGTGACATCAGCAGAAGAATCGGCTGTGGCGTCGGGTGTGGCGTTAAAACGGAAGGAGATGGTAGAATTCAGTCCAAAACTTGCGAATTACAGGTTCTACATAGTATGAATAGGGACAACCCACTCACACTCAATCATCAGCCCTACAATCTACCCATAACGGGTACCTGGCACGCTTGTAGAGATGCCGCTCAACTTCCTAATCGAGGTGGAAGATCTAGCTAAAGGAAGCTTAAGCTCGATTACCTTGTGGATAAGATCTACACGTAATTGTCTACTGTAAATCGTGTGTTTAGGATAGGGAATAGGCTACGTTTAAATCTCACAGACTACCTATCTATGTATCTAGGTAGGTAGCTATGTTGGAGTATGCCCAAACGTCACACCCAGAAGTTGCCCCTATAAAAGTTGATTTTACAACTAATGCTGCTGTTCTATATGACGCTGAGTTGAATGATCCTATGATAGGAGTCAAGAAGTGCGCGACGTAACAGTTTAACGTTTGATCGTACAATAACCAACTAGAATTCACAGCATGGAGATACGTGGAGCTATGGTCACATCGATAATAATTTTGTACAAAACTATACTTATAGTAGGGAGCAGTGGTCCATTACACTTACGTGTACCCAGCACAGACATCCTGATAGACATTTTGTTCAAGCGCGGCGGCATTAGTAGGGATGTAGTTAAGGTAAGTAGCATACGAGTAAGTCCAGCGCGGGTCATTCAGCTCCGACTTCCAGGTCCAGTAGATCCAGCCCGCCATGCCGGGCTTCTCGTAGAGCTGCTGCTGCGCGGTCCAGAACTTCTTGAAGAAGTCGGCGTCCTTCCAGTCGACGCCGCTCGTCATGCTCCACTCGCCCGTGATCTCGAAGCTCTCGCCGCTCACGACGCGCGAATCTCGGCACGCGCTCTGCATCAGCGCGTCCCGGTTCCCGTTGTCGCTGACCCCGAACCCGATGTAGTTGTGGTCGTCGAAGCCCGTCAGGCTGTCGCCCGCAACAGCCGAGTTGCTGCGCGGGTCGCCCGACGACCACTTGGATGACATAAATTGCACGTGTAGCTTGCGGTCGTTCGACACGCCTAGCGCGGACTCTGCGGAGCGCACGGCTTGGAGCGCACCGGGGTAGTACGTATCGATCATGCTCGGCACCTGGCCGGGGGCCGGGTATCGCCCGTTGGCATCGTGCATCGAGACGGGTTCGTTGAGCACCTCGATCATGCCGACGGTCGAGTACGCTGAATTCGTGTGTATGCGATTCGTCATCCACGATAGCCATTTCTCGGCGCGGCCGTAGTCATAATCGTTAAAGAACCCGGCAGGTTTGCCGCCAAGGCTCTGGCCTGTGAAAACATCCTGTTGTTGGCCGCCTGGCGCGCCGTGTAGGTCAATGATGACGTAAATGCCTAGGTCGGCGGCCTTCTGGACGACGGCGTCGAGGTAGGGAAGCATGAGGTTGCCGTCGGCAAAGGGTTCGCTGGCCGTGTCCACGATGTCCGTGTAAGACCAGTACCCGATGGGTATGCGAATAGTGTTTAGCCCGACGTCGTGCACTGACTGCACCGTGTCGGGCGTGATCCACGTCGACCAGTGTCTCACGAAGGCGGCGTTGCCGGCGTCGCGGTTGCTGCCCGAGTAGTGGTCCCGCATGCAGTCGAACTCGCTGACCGACGTGCCGCAGCCCATGACGTTGGGCCACTCATTGGACATCATGAAGAACGGCTCCGAGATCAGCCATGCTACGATCGTGTGAGTCTTTAGAGATATCTTCGGTATGCTTAAAGAGGGCTTTTGTCGACTTACACCCGAAGTTGACACCACGAATCTTGGTCACGCCGCTCGGGAGCGACGGCTGGAACCGCTTGCCGAGCTTCTCGAAGCGTGCCGTCATGTTGAAGGCGGCGAGGTCGCGATCCTGGGGCAGCCAGGCGTTGGCGGCGCCCGCCAGGAAAAGGGGAGCAAACGTCGAGTAGCGCATCGTGATCCTGAGGGTCTGATGCTTCTCGAACAGAAGATCAATCAAGGGAAGGCTGAGTCTCTAGACAGCCATGCGGTTACCCTTTCTTTTTTATCAGATGTTGCCGCCATGCTCACTATGCTCACCACGCTCACCGCGGGCAGAATATCGGCGTCTTGCAGCTGACGCCATCTCGGTCCGACTGTAGGACCAAGTTAAAGCGACACCTTCCGGCTTCCGCATTCACGACGGCTCTCCCATTTCGGGTTACATTCGTCTACGAATACCTAGTAGAAGGTAGTTTCAAATAGGCCGATCGTTGCTTATTGACGTTAGCTCGTTATAACCCTGGTTTTTACCACCCTAGAATCTCGGTGTTGCATATTGAAACAACCGTTGATTACGTAGTATCTATTTAGGTACCTACATATTCAGCTGCAATACTTGCCAAGCCTTTTAGCAACTAATAAAATTAACATTTTTCAAAATACTTCGCCCTCCACTTGACTATTTAGTTTTGCTATAAAAGCGTAGACATGCTTATATTACAGTATGTCACTTTTGTAAGTAGGAGTGGTATAGGTTCTGTAAGGGTGTTCGGCAGGTCATTCAGCTGAATGGGTCCCTAAATAGATTATGGATTGCTTCAATGTTAGTATTTATGAATAGTGGACATATGTACCTTGTTACTGCTTACTACATTCTCTCGGTGGGGTTCCTGCTGTATAACATCAATATCCGCTTGCTACCTACCGCAACATGTGCATTTGACGTTAGGCTTTCTGATTTATTACTTCGTAGCGCGGAAAACCTCCGGCCAAATGGATGTAGGACAAGGAAGGATTGTTCTATGGCTCCAAGCCATTGTTGATCGTTAGCCTAACTCTCTAAAAGATGGCCCGGGATTGGTAAGCTTAGGGGGGCATAAGGAAAATGAAAGGGCGCTGGGAAGGGGATGGACAAAACGGAGCGCCCATGGCTACAACAAGAAGGCGGTTGGAGAAGGCAAAACCGGTGACTACAGCACCGCCACAATAAGTCAGCAGGAGGCCTCCGTACCGAGTGTTCAATATTGCTTAACGAGATCCGATAATCTTATTGCGACGAAGAAGAGCATGAGCCAATGGTAGGTGGGTATTCGTTATGAGTTATACCGCCAGTGTGCATCGTTAGCTAACAGTTCCTCTGTATTGAAAATATCATGTCTAGGAACCATAGAATGTGGGTTCTGAGCTGTCTTTCTATTATTACGATCGAGATTGGGCACCCGTAGGTAATAGACATCTACGAAAGTTGAGCACAGTTCACTTTTCAACTGCTTCCATGACAAGCCTGTTGAATCTCACGTCTTGCAGTCTGGCGATCCTAGAGTTAACGCACAACTTTCTTGAAGTCCACACCCCGTCCCAAGGCTTGTTAGGACTACTCCATGGATGTATGTATACTATCTATAACGGCCTTTACCGGCAATGTACGCATCGCCTTCATTTGAGCCACGTCGTCTGACCCAAAAATTTGATGCACTCAGGATGTCGATCTGATTCGGTCTACAGGAACGGCTTTCTTGAGCGGATGTTACCGTACGCTACGGCTACGTGTTAATGGTCTGCTGAGTCGAGTACGTACAGTGGGGTGAAAAAATAAACGAGAGTTTTTATTTTTACTGCAAAACTCACCAACTACACTTTTAAATAAATCAACAACTAAGCGCATGGAAATACATGGGCAACATAAAAAAAGAAATTAATTGCTTAAAGATTCTAAAGAATTAAAGCTTATATTTTTCTGATTTTCCTTGGTCGAGAAATATAAAAAATTAAAAATTTTGTCCAAACATTTTTTAGATTTTGAACACCTTGTTTTCTTATACAAATAACTCAGCTAAAAAAAATCAGAAAAATAAACAGTTTAATTTTTTAAAATATTTAAGCAATTAATTTTATTGTTTACTTTGCCTATATATTACCCTGTGTTTTGTTGTTGAATTATTTATAAGTGTAGTTGGTAAGTTGTTTTAGCTCGGGAAAAAAATTCTCGGTTATTTTTTCCTCCCACTGTAGGTGCCTTCTCCACAGGGACAGTTGCCGTAACCTGATCCCCGCAGATTGCCCGGGACGTTCCGTTACCCCGCATATCCCGGATCGTGCCGACCCCTAATGCTTTAGATTCCGGTGGGGTTCTTTAGCTCATAGTGACAGAGGGTGCGAGAACCGGAAAACAGTCACCAGCACTGGAGAATGCGACTATACAAGGGACAACGTTGGGACATTTAAACATGAGCCACTCGCACCTCTACCAAGGCCCTATACTCTTACGGCAATCTATATAGACGAAGAAACCCTCGGTATATAGATAGATCTAGCCACAAAGGCATTAGGGACACTTCTTGCAACGACAAGCGTGCAAGACATACCTCCGCATCATATTCCGTACCTAAATATAGGGACGATCTGACACGTATATTGAAATCTTGATTTCACACGATTCATCCTTCGACGCCCATCATCCACAATGACCCGTTTTACCGTCCCAGATTACGATGACCTTCCTCGAGTAGAGGGCATGCCACATGGGTGTGCGTGGGGTGTATTTGACAGAGACGGAAAGAAAGACACTTTCGGCTGTCTCAATTTCCTCGATCCCGCTACGGTCAGAGAGGCCTACAAGGAGCTAACCGAAGGTATCTCTGTGTCTCTGAATTGGCCCTTGGATGCAATCGTGGAGCCTGGTTTCTCAAGAAAAGCACTCGTACATAGGGTTATCCGAGGCGAAGACCTGCTGCAGGGCGCACACGGTTTTGATGACGAGCTCGAGTTCAACACCCAGGCCTCCTCCCAGTGGGACTCACTAATTCACTACAAACACCAGGCTACGGCTTGTGGGTACAATGGCGACAAATCTACAGTCGACGAGCTTCAACGGCCATCCAGACAGCAGAGAAACTCAAACCCGCCCACACTAGACCAATGGCATAGTCGAGGCGGACTAGTGGGCCGTGGCGTCTTGCTTGACTATCTCGCGTACTCGGAAGCCAAGGGTAGGAAATATAGTTGCTTCGAAGAACAACGGTTCTCTGTTGAGGACCTAGAGGAGGTGGCGAAGTACCAGGGCACTGAGTTTAAACATGGAGATATTTTGATAATCCGAACCGGGGTTACTGCTGAACTCGATGCTGCAGATAACGACTCCCAAACGGCTCTATTACGCTCTGGGGTATATATGGGCATAGATGGCAGCGAAGAGTCTGCCAGATGGTTCTGGAACAAGCGCTTTGCCGCAGTAGCAAGCGATACCATCGCTCTCGAAGCACTTCCTCCTTCAAAGGCAGATGGCACCGTTGGCGACTTAACGGACTTGCGTAGGTCACATCCATGACAATATGGAATCCAGCAAATGAGTCTAATTTCGAGGCCACAGCTCTCCATCAATATCTCTTGTCGTTTTTTGGTATGCACATCGGCGAACTTTGGGATTTGGAAGCGCTTTCTGAGAAATGCAAAGCTCTCGGCCGTTACTCTTTCGTTTTGACAAGCGTACCGTTAAATGTCTCGGGAAGCATTGGCAGCCCACCCAACGCGTTGGCTTTGTTCTGAGGTATAGTTGAACAGCAGCTGGCAGGGGGCGTCTTCAGACTCTTTACACTATTACGGTAGTCAATAGGCACATCTATCGTTCGGGGTATCAACAAAGTCCTGAAAAAGAGCCGTGTGATATCCCCTTCAAGCAGTTGTGCATGATGGCCCAAGAAGGATTCAGCAACAAAACAACAGCGGTTCGAAGCGATACTACGCATCAATCCGACGATTGCTTGAACTATAATAGTAAGTAAAAGTAAAGGACTATATTTATCTAGAGGAGCCAGAAGGTACACTTCAACTACAGCAGTGCTATGTTGTAAGATTACTAGGGCATCTATTCCTAACAATATTATTACCTATATTAAGGAAGTGCCGCTATAGCGATATCTTTTGTCCTTCTGCCATCTTGGTTGCATGCCTAGTGTGGATTTATCACTTCAAAAACACTACATGGACCCATCTTCAGATCTCAAGTTTCCACGTCTATTCGCATAAACAGCGACCGCTACCAAGAAACCGAATCGGCTTCTCGGCTTTCTGGATAACGCTCCCCGAGCCCCCAGACCGAGACTTGAGTTGGAGTACGCAGACGATCTTTACTGGGATCCCCGCTTATCGGCACAATTCGTCTCCAAGTAGGCTTCGAATACGATATCTTGGTACGTTATCACACAAATTTAGTCATACACCAGTATAGTGCGGAGTGAAAATACAAGTTCAAGATGCTTAACCAATCTACAGGTGTTATGTCCGCCCACCAGTCAAGCCGCGACGGTCAAGTTACCCGAGACTTCGCAGAGTTCATCGCAAATGTAGACAGCGGCGTCTTGTCTTCAACTATAATCGATCGTCTAAAGGAGTATCTCATTGATTACCTCGGGGTCACCATCGCAGCAGCGCATAAGTGGGAGTCGACGGAGCAGATCTACAAAGCAGTGGTAGCGTTAGGAGCCCATGGCGGGTCAGCCACCGTGGCACTCAAGGGCCACGATTTCCGTCCTCAATTCGCGGGCTTACTCAATGCGACCTTTGGCCATTCGATGGACTTCGACGACACTTATGCGCCGGGCTCGTTGCACGCCGGAGTGTGTGCGATATCCGCCGGACTGGCCCAGGCTGAGTCAGGAAGCGGAGAGGTTGGCAGCCGGCAGCTGCTTCTCGCTATAGCGGTTGGATACGAAGTCATCTGCCGCCTCGGTGCAGAGCTTGGCAATGCCGCATACGCACGAGGATTTCATAACACATCAACTGCCGGCATCTTCGGTGCTGTAGCAACCATCTGCGTTTTGAAGAAGTTACCGGCTTCAATGGTCGAGAATGCCTTCGGTCTCGCCCTCTCCAAAGCAGCTGGTTCCATGCAGTACCTTGAGAATGGAAGTTGGAATAAGCGACTCCATCCCGGATTCGCAGTCCACGACGCTTTCGTCTGTGTCTCCTTGGCCGAGGCGGGAGTCCTAGGGGCAGCGAAGAGCATAGAGGGCAAGTATGGGCTCTTACATGCGTACAGCCCCCGAACAGAACATGATCTAGCCTTGCTTACCGCGGACCTCGGGCGGCGCTGGGATTTCTTGGAGACAGCACTGAAACCGTATCCGGCCTGTCGGATGACTCACGGTCTCATAGAAGTGGCTGGCCAATACGGCGCGCTCTACAAAGACCGTATCGTCGACGAGATCACGGTCTCACTCAGTCCGGAGAATCACATCGTTGTAGGAGCTCGCGTTGCCAACAAGCTGCACCCTGGGAATCTGGTAGACGCACAATTCTCTGCTTACTTCCAGCTAGCCCACGCATGGTTCTATGGGTCAGACACGGGAATTGAGTTCGCGGGGCGTCTCAATGATGAACGGATATATGAGCTTTCGGAAAAGATTACCGTCGTCATAGACCCCGCTGTTAAGGCATTCGGTAGCAAAATGCACGTTCAATTCGAGGACGGCCAGAGTCAACAAGCAGATATTCCATATCCCCTAGGTGAAGGAGAAAACCCCCTAAGCAAGGAACAAGTCGAGGCCAAGTATTTTAGCCTGGTGACACCGGTACTCGGGAAGAACAAGGCGAACGAAATAAAAGACGTGGTGGACCACCTGGAGCAACACCCAGTTGCAGCACTTATGCGGTTAATTGGCTAGATGATAGCCGCGGACTGGTTGCTGCCGTAGGCTGTGAAATAAATTTTAAGCAAAAGAAAATGCCATGCCCGCACAAGTCTACTAGTCAACAGCAACAATGTTTCCCGTCCCTTCCAGTTGGACCTGATGCAATCTCAAATTCGACTCCAAATGTGCATAAGATTGTTTGAAACGAACAACAAGTTAGGGATTGTGAGAATAGAGTTGCTAGATATTATGTAAGATATAAGTAGGTAAGCGCCATAAGGTTGAAAAAGAGCCAGGGTATAGAAAACATGTATGTCACTCGAATTTCAAGTCGGCTATATGCTAACCCGGGAATTCCACCTAAGCCAGAATCGCCATATAGAGTCAATCTTGCCTATGGCAAACTCGAAAAAAGTCCCAACCGGTTGTATTCTAGCCGCAATAGATAAAATTAGAAACTATGATACATGCATTATGTTATATATATATAAAAGGGGTAGGGGATAGCAAAAGTGATTTAATTGTTGCATACTGTTACGTTAAAAAATGGTACAAATACACGTCATTATATATATATAGCCTAGGACCTTTTGAAGCCCACCGTAGACGCCAAATTCAGATTGCCAGCTATGTCCAAAAGATCAACTAGGTGAGAAGCTGAAGTCACAGCGCCAGCAACAAGTACCACGCGCGACACTGTAACATTGGCCAACCGCGGCCCGCAATTTCATGACGCTATACACTGTTTAAGGCTTGACTTGGTTGTCACTAGACACATGTGAATAGCACTCTCAATCGTGGACTATTACATCTCAAAGTAGAGATTCATGACATTGATGATACGGGCACATCAATTTCTCCTTCATGCCGTCATTTCTTAGCCCCTTTACTGACGTACAAGGAACGGTTCTCATCCATCATATGCGTTCTTCGACACACACGCTGCACTTTGGTGGTGCAGGTGCACTCACTACAAAAATGAGTCTCTTGTTGTTAGGAAATTATAAGGGCGCCTACTGCTTTATATATCGGCCATACCTTGCGGTTTCCCCTCTGCTTCTGTGGAAGCCGAAGCGAGCACCGGTTGTTAAGAGCCATCAAGCTACTCTTGGCTCAATTCAAAGGTCCTATAACATAGCGACAACTATTACATTGAACCAGGTTCAAAAGCCGAGCTTCAGTCTGCACTGGCAAAACCTCCGTCTTGAGTTGAAGTATCAGAAACAACCGCGGCTAGCGGTACTCCACTCCTCCCTAGTTATTGCTTAGTCCATTTTACTCCAGGTGCGGTGGCGTTGGAACGGGGAGTAGCTTTAACGACCGTATCCTCAACGCGATCCGAGGGCTTAGAGACCTGGTAACCACGGGGAGAGTTTATCCAAGAACAATTGGTTGCGCAAGTTACGGACGGGAACGAACCAAGAATCTGAATGCTTTCGGTAACTAGATAGAGCTCCGGTTACTGCATCAGCACCAGTAAATTGCTTACATAAGGAACAGGTTTTAGAAGACATGGTGTAGCGTCCGGCAGGGTCAATAGAACGACTTTTTCAACAATGAATGTTAATTGACTGTGGAGCCGACTTTAGAATGCTCGCCATACTCGCAAGGCTTTTTGATTGAGTAGAGCTACAGGACCCTGTGAAGAAAATTGAAGCTCTCGAATTGCATCTCATCATCCATCATGCCTTGAGAATCCAGGAACAGCCCAAGATCAAACAGGCCGTCTTCTAGACTACCCATGTTAAAGTGGTGGATGTGCAGATTGCCCAACCCTCCCTCGGTTCTTTCATCCCCATCCTGATAAGAAATCGAGGATTGTAGTTCGTCAGCTACAGTCAGAGACACATTGGGTTCCTGTGGTCTTTGGTTTGTACTCGGTTCCGTAGTCGATCCTTCACAGCCCTCCATGCTGCTTCCGTGGAGCCGCTCTGCTATAGATCCGTCCAGGTACTTGAAGAACAAGTCTAAGAGATTATTGTTTATTTTCCAATACTTCTGGATCTCCTTGAGGCTCATTAAGCACATCCGGCCCCGGTATAGCGTGATGGTCTTTTCGAGTCCCGTTGCCGTTCGTAAGCTAATAGCATGCACGCACAGCGCTGTGAAAATGCTTGTGATCCTGTGTTTATTCGTTTAGAACTGCTGCATAGATTTTGAGAGCCGCAGGACCACTATACTCACATGTGCATCTGCCCGTATTGGAGAATTTCCTGTGACAGCATGTCCTCGGCAATTCTGCTGATTCGACTTGCTGCTCTGATCACAATATCTCTGTCCGTTCCGGTAGTATGACGCAAAAAGCCGTTACGATGCACAAGGATGCATAAATGACTTGAGCTGCTTATTAGTCATTACTGGTTTCAAGTAAGAAATATGATGCGACGAACTTGTACGCGAGATGGAGCAGGTACTTCCAGACCGAAGGAGCATTCTCATCGTCATCCCATCTCATATTGCTTGGCAATGACTGCCTCCAATTGTTCAGCGCAAAGCTTAAGTTCTCAACTTCCTCAGTAAAACCCGTTGTCCTGCCTGGAGTGAAATGAAGATCGATTATTTTCCCGACTAAGACCATTGTCAGCGAGACTTACAAGAACATTTCCAAAATCAGAGTCATACGTAATCGTGAAATCTCGACCATTTTGGTCGCATACGTTACATGCTCTGGGGTGCAAGAAACAAGGCGAGTTTCGGAGTACGTGTCACTTGTTAAATCCGAAGACACTAAAGGTTCATTATCGCAATCCTCATCTCGTATTCTGCTTGGCAAACCAAGAGATGCAGCCGCCTGTCGTTCCCGAACCTGTCGTAGAGTGTATTAGACCTCGAGATCAAATAGGACATCAAAGTAACTTACGTAGATGGACCACCACATTCTTCGTCTCATCCGGGCGGCGTAGGTGCTGTTCGTAGTGAACCGGGAGCTATCAGCCCAGTAAGTAAACTTCTTATTAAAGAGTATGGAGACGGAATACATACGATCGGTGATAACCGTGCGATTCCGCTAATGTGATTGCGACCCCAAGCCAATATCTCACATCTCTAGTATCAGAGGGCCCCCCTCTCCAAAAGCTAAGCAGGAACAAGGCTTGAATCAGGGTCCCTCCATCCTTCTCGACATCTGCATGAAACAGAAGCCTCGCTCGTGTATACAGAATAAATTTCGCCTCTGAGCGATCCCCGAAGCCCATGGAGACAATCACCGAGTCGCTACAGTACGTAGCAGCAGTGAAGAGGATTGCTTGCAATAAAATAGGCGAGATGGCCATGGACGCGACTTTGTGGTGAATATCTAGCTGATCCAGTATTGGGAAGGCAGGGTGGAACCATGTGAAATAGGCCTCAAGGGCAGGAAGACAGGATGAAGGATCTGGAAATTTCAAGGCACCCTCATCGCGCAAATATCGCTCTGTACTTGCATTCATGTGGTATAGGGACTGTGGACTAGCTGTATTACTCACATGCTCTGCGGATTGTGGCGTATGAGAAATAGAAAACGTCATCTGAGCATTTCGCTGTGTGTTGGCGTCAGGCAGCTCGTCATCGCCATGTGGCGGTCTTGGAACAAGCGTCAGGAAGTTTGACTCCCCAAAGAAGAGGTTGCCTGTTTGTGCTGGAACGGGCACTCTCGCCGTGGGTGCTGCTGTTGGGCGAGGACTGTGGTTCTCCCGGTGAACTGACAAGCCACTTATTGTACTATCTGGCAACGGAGTCTCTGTCACTGAAGGGGAAGCTGTCTGGGTGACTGCTGGTCTTGTTTCTGAAACGACTCCGTCTGCAAACTCTTGAAGAGTGCGAGCAGCAGCCGCTTCTCGCTGGGCTAGCTTGGATTTGCGAGGATATCTGTAATTGAAGTTCAGCGTTGGTCGGGACAGCCATGAGCTGGTGCGACGCATACCTCCCTCTTCGAGACGGGAGCACTTCACAAACCACATTTGACGCCCGGCAATTCGAGCAAGGGTGCAGCTCTGTCACATCACATCGTACACGGCGGGAATTGCATTCGCGACAAGCATGCTTTGCGCGTGAAGATTTGCCCGTTTCTGAGCTTCTTGGCATGTGAGTAGTTACTTCATGCGCCAGACGCCGTCTTGTGTTGATAGCCGATGGACGTTAGGTGCGTAAACAGGCGCTGAGTCGGCTAATTAAGAGTGCCCAAGACAGACCCAAGAGGCAAGGGTACAGGAGGTCACGTGGCATGGTTGGCGGGGTTGGCGGGGTTCGGCAATTAGCCCGGGGACACGATCCCATCCCCCAAGCGGAATATCGGACATTTCATTTTGGTTCGACTATCACGAATTATAATACAGATGTAATAGTACACTTTTGATCAAAAATTGATTGACAAACGCTTCTAGTAGCTGCGCGGGAGTTCGAGGACTTTCTCGCTGATATAGTTCAAGATCATCTCCCTGCTCACAGGGGCGATCCTCGGGACGAGGCATTCTCTGAACCACCTCTCGACATCGTACTCGGCTGCGTAACCCATCCCCCCGTGCGTGAGAACTGCCCTTTCGCAAGCCGTGAACGCCGCCTCGGCTGCCATATACTTTGCACTGTTGCACGCAACTCCAACGGACGTCTGGGTTATATCGGCGCGAGAACCCTCGCCTTTCTTGCTGCTTTCGTCGTAGAGTCTGGCGGCATGATACGTTGCCAGCTTGGCACTTTCGAGCTTCATGTAGGCGTCCGCCAACGGGTGCGCGATTGCTTGGTTTTGGCCAATCGGGCGACCAAAGACTACTCTATCTCTCGCGTATTGAGCCGCTCTGTTGAGAGCCGCGTAGCCGAGGCCGAGGGCTTCTCCCGCAAGAAGACACCGTTCGGCATTCATGCCATGCAATATGATCTTGAAGCCCTGCCCCTTCTGTCCAATTAAGCTATCGCCCGGGATTGTGTAGTTGTCGAAGAAGACCTCGTTCGCATCTACAGCCCTTCCACCTAGCTTTCTGATCTTGCGCATGTCCAAGCCCGGCTGGTCACGGTTAAGATCGATGCAAAAAAGAGACAACCCTTCGCTAGGCTTCTTGACCTCGTCAAGCGGGGTTGTTCTTGCTAGCAAAATCATCTTTGACGCAACTTGGGCACAAGTAATCCAGATCTTTTGACCGCTGACCCGGTAAGAGCCGTCTGATTGCTTACTAGCCGTTGTAGATAGTCCCAACGTGTTTAAGCCGGCATTGGGTTCCGTCACGCCAAAGCAAACGCGCCATTTGCCCGAAATAATATTAGGAATGGTACTTTCTAATTGTTTCTTTGTGCCGAACTTTGCTAGAGGTTGCGTCGCGTATACATTGGCATGGATTGCCTGTGCTCCCGCCATACCTGCCCCGCTCTCTGTGATAGTCTGCATCATGATGGTCGCCTCTGAGATGCCTAGGCCCGACCCGCCAAGGGCTTCCGGAAGAGCTATGCCAAGCCAGCCGTCACGGGCCAACGCAGCATGGAAGTCTTTAGGGTCTTGTTCGGTTTGATCTCGTTCTTGCCAATAAGTATTTGGAAAGCCGGAGCAGACTTGGTTGATGGCTTCTCGGACTGTTAGCTGTGTTTCCGAGAAGCCCGTCGTCTCCATTATACGTCTTGAGGTGGTGACTGAGAATAGGCGATTGCAATGCCCATATTGTATTCCCCATGCCGAGAGTTGCGCGAGAGATCTATGTTGCGACAGCGTTCTTATGATTGGCCGTGACATTGTGACTAGCTGACCCCGACAGGAACCTTTGTTAGAAAACAAAAAGTAGTACGTGCGAAAATGGGATGTTACTTTGCCTGGGTGTATTGGGGTTCATACCATATTGCCGACTTGGTTCGGCTATTAGACTAACCTTGGGCTTAGCCAGATACGGTAATCGGCAACCCCAGCCACCATTCAGGGGTCATCACTCAAACTTACCCGCTAAGTGCTCGGTTTTCTAAACGAAGGGAACAAGGTGAATTGATTTGTAACAGGCGAATCTAGAGCAACTCAGTTATAATTACGACTCACTAGCCAGCGTGTTTTTGGAGTTGTAGAACAGATCACTATACATCATACGGGTGCTCAAGGCAGACTCGACGCCGATGGGTAGTTCATTCTACAAGGCGAAATGGAAGGGAGCGCGGGAACTGAGAAGGAAGTATCTTCGTTAATTTGAAGATCATGATCATGAGTACTATCGTAGATGTAATCATGATATATTCCTGGGGCTGCGGCCGCGCTCTTATGACGTTCATCACCCTCTCACATCGCACCTGGTTGGTTGCTGACGAAAACGAAAACTTGCTCTACCGGTTCCCTTAGTAAGGCACTATTTCAATAATTGCAATTACTCTGTCTTCAGAGATATGCATCAACCTGTCATAATTCCACCAAGTTTTCCTTCATGAACTCTGCGACGGTATCCAATGACTTGTGATGGCTTAGCAAGTCTAAAAATGGCACGTCGATCTTGAAAGAGTTCCAAAGCCACGTTCGGAATTCAGCAGCAATCATACTGTCAACGCCAAATTGCGCAAAAGATCTCTTGTGATCGATCTGGTCCATCGGTGTGAGCAATAGGTGCGAGAACCGCCGCCTCAAAGCTGCTAGTATAGAATCTTTCAGGCTCGAGGCGCTTTTCTCCGCTCCAAGGATTCTGGAGACACCTATCGGCAAGCCCTTGAGCCAGGGGATGCCTTTGATTAGTTCATTGATATCCGAACCCTTATCCTGACTCCTTTCCGTAGCATCTCGATTGGCCTCAAGCGATGCCGCTAGGATTGAAAAGCGAGGATCGTCTATGACGGAATGAGATATTTCGAACCCCTGCTCGAAGAATTTTCGAATGCCGGTGGTCTCCAGACCTGTGAGTATATGAGCTGGGATCTCATAATCCAAATCTGCGTGGTCGGCTTTTACGGGCTCTCCGATAGCAAGGTCAACAAGTTGAAGGAAGTCGCTTTCGCTCAACGGTTGGGTTCCTCTGCGCAAGAGGAGATTCTCGATATCGGGGTTCTCGTGGAGATATCCCACATCGGAAATCATACCCAACCCCACGGACGTGGCTGGCTTGCCACGACTCCTTCGGTAAAAGGCGAAGGCGTCAAGGAAAGCGTTCGCCGCGCAATAGTTGCTTTCTGTTGGTAGCCCGACAGTTCCATTCATGGAAGACGTCATCAGGAAAAAATCGAGGGCTTCATCATAGCCATCAATGGCAGTATGGAGGTTCCACGTGCCTGCCCACTTGGGTTTCACGCTTGTCTGCCAGCTCGTGCTAGTCATTTTGCTGAAAAGATCCTCATGAAGGCCCATTGCCGCTTGCACCACACCACCTAAAGGCTTTTCCAGAGCCTTGCAGGCTTCAACGCTGGTCGCTACATCGCAGAAGACGGTCACATCGCCTTTTACGATAGTCAACTCGGCACCATCTCTTCTTAGGTCATCCACAAATTCTTGTGTGCCTGGCTTGTCGCAACCGGATCTTTGGAGGAAAACAAACCTTCTTGCTCCTCTGGACATCATCCATAGTGTTAAACTTCGTCCTAGCCCTCCAAGCGCCCCTACAAGCAGGTAGACTTTCTCGCTGTCCAAAATTGTCTGGAATTTCGAAGGTGCAACCTGAAAAAGAGAATCAGTACACTTTCTTTCTGTTATCAAAGGTCAGAATATCGGACTCACATCCAAGAGACTCTCTGGGTCCTCTAGAGACACGACGACCTTCCCAATCCTCTCTTTGGAGGAGAAATATCGATATGCTTCGGCAATTTCTGATACATCAAAGGTCGTGATAGGTACCAACCGAATCTCTCCGGAGCGGTACATCTCAAGTACATCTCGAACTAGGCTGCATGAGAGAAGAGGCGAAATTAGCTAATCGTCGCAGTAAGTGAAAGGTTTGTGAAGTGATGACCTACCTAGCTATCAAGGCTTCGTAGTGATCGCCTTCTTGGAAAAACATCTCCGACAGATCAAAGGCCGTGAACGTCGTACTGCGAGCAAAGACGTGCATTTCTAATCGTCCGTCGTCAACTATCTCCCGTTTACCAACTTCCACGAAGCGACCAAACGGGGCCAAACAGCGCCAGCTCGCGTGCATCAGGTCGCCTATCAGAGAGTTGACGACTACATCAACACCTCGTCCTTTTGTGGCTTCGTTTATGCCAGCGACAAAGGAATCATTCCGGGAATTGAATACGTGTGTGGGAGGTATGCCGAGATTGTCAACAAGAAAGTCTCTCCTTTCTTCTGAGCCAGCGGTAGCATATACAACCGCGCCGGCGCGTTGCGCAAGGGTGATCGCGGCGGTGCCGAATGCACCGGCCCCTGAGTGGACTAATATCGATTCTCCGGTCCGTAGCTGACCGCGGTCACGGACAGCGTATAGCGCAGAGCTGTATATCGTCGGCAATGTCGCCATTACCGTGAATTCTTCCCCGGGGAGTAGTTCTATGGTGATCACAACTTAGACATTGCGGTGTATAGTTTATTGTACAGAAAACGACGTATGGGAGGAAAGGAGTTTTCAAAGGAAAAGAAAGGGCGTTAGAATACTCACTATGCGCGGTCCAAGAGGGGACACGTTCTATCGTCGAGAAATTGTTCGGCTTGACTACCACTACTCGATCCCCCGGTTCTAGATCATGCACACCCGGCCCGACTGCTGTAACAACTCCGCTAAATTCGATTGCAGATGTACCGGTTCTGGTTTCAACATGGCCACTCATTGTGTATATGTCTTTCGCATTCAGACTGACGGCCTTAACCTGTACGTCGATGTGGCCCCGAGGCGGGAGTGTGGAGGGCTCGCGGAGTTGCTGGAAATACATCGTATCTGTAAGTCCGACGTTGCCAATCGACAACCTCGCGGGGCCGGCTTCCGAGAGCGGTAGCTTCCCCTGCCCTCCATGCCCCCCGGAAGTGCGACGCCGAAAGAGGGAATTGATGGCGTTGTCCGGTTCGAAGCGACTGATATAAAGGAGGCCATCGGAGAGGACAAACTCATTGTCTTCATCGTCTTTATAACTTCGTACAGCGTGAATCAGCCTTTTGCAAGAATTTGACAAGTCAGAAAAGAGGGCGTCAAGCCCTCCGACGTCCATGATGGCTAGCCGGAGCGAGGGCTGCTCAACTCTCAAAGCCCGAAACAAACCGTAAACCAAGGTCAGGTCCGGATTTGGAGCGCCAAGCATGTTCGCTCCTGTTAACCAGACAATATCCCGTACAGTATTTGTTAAACTGTGGAATATGTCTAAGTCTTCCTGGTTTAAGGTGGCGAGGAACGGCTCCTCGATCTCTAGTAACGAGATGCACAGATCATTCTCAGAGAGCTCTGTAGTCGTAATTTGGTCTGTAGAAATTGCGATGACCTTATCAGCCCCCGAGGCCAGGAAGCCTTCTGTTAGCTTAGTCAATAAGCGCTGTAAAGAAGGAGTTGATTTGCGTCCCTGTTAACAATAGTATGTGATTAGAGTTAAGACAATAGGAAACGGTTGGTGCTGAGTAACATACAAAAATAAAGACTATTCGCCCTTCCGAGGTCTTCATCTTCGTCGTACGCACGGCTAGGATTACTTGGTCTATTATTATCATAGTGGAAAATCCCGTGGTTCCCAGTTCGGCCAGGGCGGCATCAGATTTGCGAGTGATGATGACGCTTCTGTCTTTGACGAGAGATGTAAGGTGACTGGGGGAATGATCCCACAGGTTTTGCAATCCGTGTTCCTTAAAACATATATCAGTCACCTATACAGTTCGGAGGCATTCGATATTAGCTACTCACATCATGGACGAGAACATCGAAAGTCTTCGGGTTCGATATTTTCACCCCGAGCTGATCTTCATCCTCGGGCTGGACTAGCTCCCAGGACCGGAGGCGTGGAAAGGCCGTCTCTTCGCCCAATATATCCAGCCAGTACTTAGTCGCACATTCATGTCCAGTGCCCACCCTCGCGACGCTTATTCGAGGGTTTTTGTGGCCCGCGAGGTCGAGTAAGGCTCCTATTGTGGATATGATCTCTTGCTCGGCTGTCGCTAGACCACGCTGCCGAATGAAGCTAGCAACGTAGGCCTCTATACTTGGCTTTTCTTCGGTAGAAAGTCGTGTGATGTCCGGTTTCCACTGTACACGCAATACTGGATGGCGTTCCAAGTGAGGACTACTGCTTGTCTCTCTCTGGGCTACCCGCCCCATATATCTGGACAGCTTAACACCTTTCATTTCGACAACTGGTAACCCCAGAGGGTCTTCCATTATACAATCAGCTCTCAGAGTAGAAAACCCGGTTCTCTGCGACTGCGCGCGAATTGTCCCTTGTTGATCACGATTCCCCGGCTTGGGCTTTTGGATACGGCAATGTGAGATGAACACCGGCACGAAGCTCTGGAAGGAGTCTGGATTTCCACGGGTAGAGCTTATCAGGGTAGCCTGTAGACAGGCGTCGATCGTCACCGGGTGTACCGCGTAACGAGTTGCCAGATGTTGAGTTTGGGGTGGACAGATCTGGGCAGTGCATCGAACAATAGGCCGGAGTTGATTCCTGTCGGCCTGAACACCGGTTATTGATTGAAAATAGGGGCCAAAGTAAATGCCTTCTTCGGTGAACCTCTCACGCCATCGTTTCATGGCCCAGTTCCTATATGGGTTAATGTCATTTATCACCAAGAATTTCTCAGATGTCGAGTCAGATACTTTGACATTTCCCACACAGTGCACGACGCTTTGCCCAGCGGTCCAGGATGAAATAGTGAAGTCGTAGATGTTGGCCGAAAATGTCTTAGCCGAGAGCTTCCGCAGCGACATTGTGGTGTGTAGTTCCACGGGGTCCTTTTGCAGATCGTCTTGATCAGGAATCACCATTGCTGAGTTGATACTCACGTTTTCAAAGTCGAAGGTTGTGGGTTCAAATAGAGAACCCTCACGAGCCGCGTACACCCTAGTGACAGCTTCTATCGCGACGGCAAGGTACCCTGCAGCGGGAAAAATTACTTGACTCTCGATTTTGTGGTCGCGGATCCACGGCACCTCATCGGCACGGAGCACATTACGCCAGCTCCAATCGATTCCATTTCCAGCCAACTGCTGCGAGCCTAGAAGCTCATGACGCGTGTGAGAACGATTGCGTAATTCAATGCTTGCCCGAGGTTCAGACCACCGCAGACCAGCCGAGTAGTCCCAGGAATACGGCCGTAGATCTTGGTATAACGAACGACTGTGATCTGGGATCAGGTTGATGGCCTGCCACCTCATATCATAACCACTGACGAAAAGCCTACCGGCCAGCCGCTGCATACATAAATGCGAGTCTTGGTTCCTTATCAGGGATGGCGAGTACGAAATCGACTGCGCGTTCTGTCTCGTCGCGACGAAAACTTGATTAATGGGGCCCTTTAATGCCGAATGAGGGCCGATCTCAATAATATGATATCTCTGCTTCTTGATAATATGACTCAAAGTTGAATCAAACTGGACTGGACTTTCAAGGTTACCTCTCCAGTACTTCGCCATGTCTACAGCTGTATCGACCGTCGCAGGACCATTTTCGAGATGTTTAACAGTGGAGTACATCTTGACCTCGGAGAAACTCTGCTGAGGATTCTCTTGGAAATAAGGTGTGAGGAGCTGCTCATAGCTGGCGCCAGGAGCTTTCATCCAGGCGGAATGGTAAGCTTGCCCGCCTGTCTGCAGAAGTCGGCAAAACGTGTTACGTGCCTGTAACTCCGAGTGAATCATGTCAATGCCTTCTCGCAGTCCGCTCAGAGTCAGGCTTGAGGGAGCGTTGATACACGCAACGCACACCTGGTCCGAAAGTCCAAGCTGATTGATGACCAGTTCGGCCTCTTTGACAGTGAGTCCAACAGCAAGCATTGCCCCTTGTGCCGGTTCTTGCGCTACCACATAGCCACGAAAATAGGCGACCAGAATCGCTTGAGATGAACTGTGAGCTTGTATTAGCGAGCAGCAGGTAAATGACGGTGCTGATTGACTCTCACCTTAGAAGACCTGACGCATATGCCGCAGCGATTTCACCCGACGAGTGGCCAATGGTTACGGAAGGGCTAATACCCCAAGACTGTAGAACATCAACCAGCGCCACTTGAATAGCTGTACAGACGGGCTGGGTTCTGATAACTTCGTGGATCCGACTCGAATCAGAGGGTTCTCGAATAGTCTCTTCCACAGTCCAATCGGGCCGGTATGATAGAGGCAGACTTCGAATTACTTCGTCCAACTCGCGGATTCTAGAGAGGAATATTGGGCTTCTTTCGAGCAGTTCCTTCCCCATTCCATGATATTGCGCTCCTTGACCAGTGAATACGAAGGCGATGTCCAATGTTTCAGCTTTACTAGGATGAGACGCTTCCACGTATTCAAGTTCCCAGTCTTCTGCCAACTTCGTCTGGCTCGTGTTGATTATTATTGAAGTTCTACGTCCCAGATGCGATATCCGCTCCCCTAGAGTGTAGCTAAGCCTTTCGATGTCACCGATATCGCACAATCGGGCGATCCGAGATATCTCGTCTGCCCGTGTTTCCAGAGACTTCGGCGATCCGGCTGAAAGTGGAAGGACAAGATACTGTCCTGTTGCAGGGTTTCGAACTACTGATTTCACGATTCCGTTGGTGTAGCTGCTGAGTGATTCGAGAATTGCATGCGCATTGGCGCCCCCATACCCGGAGGAGCAGATGCTCGCCCGTTGAAGTCCACTTGGCCAAGTTTGAGCTTCTCTCACGACTTCCATATTGCGACGCGCCAGCTCCACTTGAGATAATCGTACTGGTTAGAAAATAGACTCCGGATACAGAATTGTAGAGAGACTCACATTTCGGGTTCAGTGTCTTGATACCGCGAGTTGGCGGGATTACACCGTGCTGAAAGGCGAGGGAGACTTTGATGAGCGACGTGAGGCTGCTTGCTGCCTCACTATGTCCAAAGTTCGGTTTAGACTAAGTGATGAGAAGTTCTATCAGTGAGCACAAGTATTATGTCTGTATGGCACTGAGAAATGGACACATGCGAAATATAGATGCTGAGAGAAAAGACCTACACCTCCAATTTTCAACGGGCAGCTGCGACTTGACGAGAAACAATTTGCCAGGCCAGTAATTTCAACAGAATCTCCAAGTTCCGTTCCCGTACCATGGCATTCGACGTAATCTGTATCGCAAGAATCAAGATTTGCGTCACGGTAGGCCTTACGGACCACGGCTTCTTGGAATTCCGAGCTAGGATAAACGACTCCAGGGGTACGCCCGTTTCTGCATGGCTTTGTTACTTATAGAACCACTTAGCATATGGCTTTGGCGCCAATAGAAACTTACGAGTTGGTTGCCGTTCCACGAACGACCGCATAGATCGTATCATTGTTCTGGATGGCCGAGGATAGACGCTTGAGGTATATAGCATTAACGCCTTCAGCTCGAGCATACCCATCGGCTGAGATATCGAAGGTATGACACTATAACCGCTGGAGTCAGTAATTACTCTTTTAAGCAGTTCTGAAGCTCTCGATACGTGCTCCCGAAACGTACTCCTGAGACATTTCGGGAGCTCTCAAGTTACTAGAAAGGGAAGAAAATGACTCCAGCGGTAACTCACGGCCGATGTCGGAGAGAGGCAGCGCCGCACACAGTCAAGTCAAGTCAAACAAATCGCTTTAACTTGATTTGACTTGATTGACACCTAAAATTGCCTTATTTAACTAAATCGAGCGTTTAGCTTACTTAACTTAACTAATTAATTGGTCAAGCAAACTAAATAAGTAGATTCGAGGGTTAGCAGCTTTTTTTTTTTCGTATTACTGCTTATAAACCTTGTTTCTAAGCTAGTACTAAATATACCTACGCGAGTTCTAAATAACTTTAATAATAACACGCGTAGGGGTTAGCTGGGTGTGGGCTAGGTGTGGCTAGGTGTGGCGTAAGCTATCGATAAAAAATTTCTACTATAAGAGAAATACCTAAATAGGTACGTATAAAATATTTCTTGTTAAATATACTTTATAAAAAATAAAAAAAATATAGAAAATTAATTGCAATTAATTACAAGTACTTGTAAATAATAAAAATCTTTGCTTTGATTGGGCAAGTAATTCTGAATCGTTATTTTGTTTTGACTGGTCAAGTTACTTATTAGTCAATCAAGTATTACTTTAACTGTGTGCGGCGCTGGAGAGAGGAACCCAGCCTTCGAGGCTGCGACGTGCGCGGTTGGGTTCATAACGAGATTAGAAGCTGCAACGATAGCCGCCTCACACTCCCCTAATTTCAACGCAGTAACAGCGAGGTGCAAGCAATAAATGGATGAAGAGCATGCTGTGTCTAGTGTGAGACTAGAGGCGTGAATATAAGCAACTTTTCAGTGATGAGGCCCAGATTCCAGAGCGTGAGTAACGAAAGTATGTCGCTGAGAGGTTAACTTACCTCGGACCATGCAGATTGAAGACATGACTTATTCGGTTCGCCAACATGGTTAAACCAGCCCCAGTGGCATGGTAGCGACGCAGATCGTCAGGGTCGCGAATCTGCATAAGCAGATGATCTTGGCTGAAGTTCCCGACATATACTGCTGTATTCGAGCCGGACACTTTGCTGAGAGAGGTACCAGAGTTCTCAAGACATTCGAAAACTACCTCGAGAAGCTTGCGTTGTTGAGGATCCATCTGCTTTATCTTAGTACCTCACTAACGAGCTGAAATAAACACTATTGGAGTTTTAACGTGTACTAGGGAAAACCATCTGACATACTGCGGAGTGTTAGCAGAATCCCATGTTGTCACTATAGGACGATTGATAGATAACGATTTATATCTGTTGTTTGGACTGACCATGAGTAGCTTCCAAGCTGTGGATTCCGAAGAATTCGTTGTCAAATTGACGCACATCCTCTTGCAAAAAATAGCCACCGTTCAAGTTCATAACACCCGCCTTGTCGCCTTCTTGAGAATAGAAACCATCAATGTTGTAACGTTCCGGTGGAACAAGACCCTGGGCCGACTTTTCCTCTAGGAGAAACTGCCACATGTCTGAAGGCGACCTGACTCCTCCGGGCAAACGGCACGCTGCATTCTCACTAATTAGTACTAACACTGTTCTATCTAGAAAATAGGAGAATTATAGCTACCCATTCCAACAATGCATACGGAATCATCCTGTGGAAAGCTATCATAGCCCTCCTGCGAAGAGGAGGGCGGTTCATATCGGGCAGGATGTGTCATCTTAGTCTCTTGTTGACGCTTGAGAACAATAGTTCGCCTGTCTTAGAAGTATTGATATTGCAGAGTTAAAGTGCAAAGATGAACATAAAGAAGAGACGCAGGTAGTTTATATATTATGTTGCTAAAAAGGTTGTAGCACCTTGTAATTTTGTTCAAGTCACACTTCCAAGCTCTTGAAAGCGGATGCTATGGGTCTCACGACACAGAAATATTAGGAATGCCGAAAGGACTTGGATTGCTCTAGTTTCATTCAGCGCTGAGGATAGTTCCTAGCTTATTTTTAATGATGTAAATACAACAGCGTTCTTATATTAGCCTAGTAGCCAATAAAATGCGCGGTACTTCTTCCGTAGTATTGCATCCGTAGTAATTATTGAATTGGTAGGGTTGTTGGGCAATACGACCGCAAAGTCGACATCAGTAGGACTTATTCATGATGGCCGATTCAGGTGGTTTCCATCTACTCATACCACCTTCCGGATATAGTACGTGGTCTAGTCTAAACTGGAGGAAGTAAGCTGCGTTCAAACACGCCATAGTAAGGACTGCTCTAATGCGGCACAGCATTTTACTCGTTTACAGCATTTAGATTCTCTAGCGGCTCCCCTATTCCAAACTTCCGGACCCCCACCCCACAGCTTGAGAACGGCCAGTCCAGTTGCGGAAACCCGGCCACAATTAATCCAAAAAATGTCATGATACGTGTTGTTTTGGACTTGATAGAGAAACTAATGAAACTACAGCATACACCTCTAGAAGGAAGCCAGTAATAAAAAAATGATTTAGTTGTTGCCAAAAAGAATTTTAGCTTATCACTTTTAAACATGGCGTATATCTGTTGTTTGAACTGTAATATCTTTAAGCCTGTGAAGCACTTCACATACATCGTGAAATGGCGTGGTAATTATACCGCTTCTTAAAATGCTACATTTACTGCGTCGCTCCGATATAATCATTAGTGGCTCTTCCACCTTAAACTGTTGTTAATTTTACAATATTCGTGCTTCATCCTTTATCTTCACACGGGTTCAACTCTATAAGAACGAGATAATAAAGTGCCCTGCCCCTGTTGTGTACGTGGATATTATTCATAAAGCTGATACCAAACCTATAGCAACATTATTAAACGTTCTCCCTCCACGGATGCTGCTGCGCCATCTGAGCACCGTCCTTGATATACTCCTCCGCGGCAGTGAATTGCGTGGTACGCATGATGCCAGTGCTAGAAATAGGCTGGCCTTGTGAATCAGTAAATTCTTGCGGAATGTCTCCATCGCATGTTATATTCGCCCACTGTGGGCCCGTCATCGGCGTTCACTGAGTCCCATTGGCAGGCGTTATTAGCACTCCTTGATGCTGTTGTCCCGTCCATTGTTGAGGCTGGGACTGCATCACCAAGCCAGGACCATGTAGCTGTCCCTTCACATGAGCTGCGACGCCTGTATCAGAAGTCACTATGCGGCGCCCAAGACCGCTTCAACTTCGAAGAGTTTTGTCATTTTATGGCTTCACGGCCGTCCGAAGACCCAAATTTTGTTAATACGGTCAAACGCGCCTTAGGACGGCTCGCGCCGGGACCCAAATACCAATTACGCTTCATCCTCGATTTCATGCTAACTAGATTCGGGAGTATCATTAGCACCGGTTATTGGACCCCCTTCTCCGAGCAACCACTTCCTATACGGGTCTCTATTCTTCAATCATGGCAACAGTCGTGGTTCTTTCTGTGGCCTTCGCTCGCAAGGATTTTCATTACGATAAGCAAGGCCTGTTGGAGTCAAACGAATCAGTTGTTCCTCCAACTCAATGGCTACAAGCACTATAGTGATGATGCCGCTCCCGGGCCTTCTGCTGAATTCAACTTCATTCAATTCCCAGAATCCGTAGAGCCTGCCTTGATCAAAACGGACGTCGTGATCGTCGGCTCCGGATGCGGCGGGGCCGTATGCGCAAAGGTCCTTGCGGAAGCAGGTCTCCAGGTCTTGGTAGTCGAACGGGGCTACCACTTCTCTCCTGACAATCTTCCGATGGAATTACACCGTACAGACAACGTCTTCCAGGGAGGTGGCGGATTGCCATCTGCTGACGGCTCGACTCTTGTCACGGCTGGGCAATGTTGGGGTGGAGGGTGAGTAACCCCTAGAGTCATTTTCTTCCCTTTCTAGTAACTTGAGAGCTCCCGAAATGTCTCGAGAGCATGTTTCGAGAGCTCCAGAACTGCTTAAAATGGTAATTGCTGACCCCAGCGGTTACAGTGGCACAGTGAACTGGAGCGCCAGTCTCCAGACACCGGCCTACATCCGCGATGAATGGGCACAGGGTGGTCTGACCTTTTTCAAAGGCGCGGGATTTCAAAACAGCCTCGATCGGGTATGTGATGCTATGGGAGTCAGCGATACTACTATACAAGGCAATCATAGTAACCGAGTATTGCTTGAAGGAGCACATAAGCTTGGCTGGCGAGCAACAACCTGTCCTCAAAACACGGGCAGGGCTGCACACCATTGTGGAAGCCGATGCGGTCTCGGTTGCCGCACGGCTAAAAAGCAAGGCCCATCTACATATTGGCTGCCGGCTGCTGCACAGGCTGGTGCACGATTCATTGAAGGATTCGATGTAACTCAGATCCTATTTGCGCCTGGCGGATCGTCTAGAACTACAGGGCTGATAGGACAGTGGACTTCGCGTGACGAGGACGACAATCCGAATTCCTCGAAGTCCAGAACGCGGCAGATGGTCGAGGTGCAGGCGAAAACGGTCATTCTTGCCGGAGGTGCACTGAACACGCCGCTTCTTATGATGAGGAGTGGCCTAAAGGTATAATATTATTATGTTACCTTGCGGCGCTAATCGTTCGAATTAGCACGTAAGTCTCTTACCTCGCAGTATGCCACTGACCACATAATAGAACCCGAATATAGGAAAGAATCTATACTTACACCCCGTCGCCAACGTCGTCTCTACATGGGATCAGGAGGTAAAGCCCTGGGAGGGTACGTGTACTCTGCTTAATTGAAATTGGGCCGTTACCACTAATATGGAGTCATAGGCGAGATACTATCGAGTGTCGTCTCAGAGTTCGAAGATCTAGATGGAGCTGGCCATGGCACCAAGATCGAAGCATTGGCGATGCAAGTAGGTTTGACCCAGTTGCTTATATTTATGGTGATCAAATGCCTAACGCATCAACTCTTAGCCATACGCAGCAATGTTATTGCATCCGTGGCGGAGCGGCTTGGACTTCAAAGCGTCAGCTTTACATTTTCGTCATAATATGACCTGCCATATCTCATTGTGCCGCGATCGTGACGCCGGTAGTGTATCCCCCGAGCCGAGCGATGGAAGCCCAGTGATTAACTACACTCCGTCCAAGTTTGATCGTGCACACATAGCAACGGGGCTAGTTGGCATTGCCAAACTGTGCTATATCCTCGGCGCTAGGGAGTTGGCTCCCGCGGTCCCTGACGTCCCGTATTTCGAGTGTCTCAAACCTGTTGAAGAACGCCATCTAAACGACCGAGACTTTGCCAACTGGCTTCGTCTTCTCGAACGGACTAACTTGGATCCCCTTAGAACAACATTCAACTCAGCACACCAGATGGGCACCGCTAGGATGGGTACGAAGGCAGAGACCAGTGTGGTGGACGAAAACAGCAGGGTATGGGGGTGTGAAGGTCTGTACGTAGCAGACGCGAGCGTTTTCCCATCAGCAAGCGGAGTCAACCCCATGATCACCGTCATGGCCATAGCTGATCATATTGCAAGGGGCATCGCTGTGAGATTGGCCTGATGGTATTTTAGTCGGGCAGTAAATAGTCATCAACGATATATAAAAGCTTTAAGCTTATAATGTATATTGAAAAACATAGTTGCAGTGTATCTTGCCCTTTTTGAGAGAGAAATCACTCCTGATACTCAAGACATGACTCTGATACACTTATTCGCATTTTAAGCAATGTTATCTTCCACTTAATGATTTTCAGCTATAAGCTTTGTGCTTCCTATTCTGTGCACTAGTGGCGGAATGTTGACCCCTAATGCGATAATTAACGAGTAAGCTCCATTCACGGAAATTCATTCTATAGGACATCATAGATCTTACGGCGCGACAACTAGACTACTACCCGAGCATCATAATTCAGTGCCACCCCCAGAAGTGCAATGGTTAACACTACCTATGCGGGGCATTGGCACTTCCGTGCGATCCTGTGGTGATGGGTAGTAAACATGCGAAATATTACAGCTGCATGTTCGTTAGAATAACAGCTGGCAAAAATAACGCTGTGTCGAGTGGAAGGAGACCGGGAAAATCGAGTGTCACAGTTCTCACTGCTGGATGCTCCAGAGTTGACGTATTGTTGTTGAACAAGGAGGAAAACCCCTATTTACATGGCAAAGATTGTACTACTAATATATGTATATGCTGACCAAGGGCCCGTGCCCAATGCCCCTGATCTCCGGGGTTTATTCCGTAGCGTCTCGTGACATCGAATCTAAGTAGTAATACTTGTATGAACTATTTTATTAGGCAGTTGAAGCTAGGTGGACAGGATATTAGTGTACCGAGGCAACCTCGTAGAATATGCGAAACAGCCCACATTACACTTTTAATCCAACCTTTTTGATAAACTCGAGCGTATATGCAGTGTCAATAAACTCGACGAACTCGACGATCTGCGTCCCATCCTCGTTCATCTTCAGAGACATAAAATACTCGGTCCCGCAGGGTCCGTAAAGAGTATCGCCCGCGGATTTCAGGTGTGCCAAGACCTGTCGATTAGTGTTGTCTATAATAGGCCCAAAATCATCCAGGACAATGAGGCGCAGGTTAGGCACGGTCTTTTTGAGCTCCATCACGAAGTCAGAGTATTCCTTGTTGGTGCGGTCTGAGACACCGGCGAGGCGGGAAAGATACGATGAACACAGTCGGGGCTCCGGTAGACTCGGCTGTCATCTCGCCATATTCTTCAAAGGCTGCCTTGGCTGTTTTCCAAAGTTGGTCGCGTAGTGAGGGCATGTTGCTTGATTGGAAATGATTTGTAGGATATAATGACAGAAATGCAAAAGTAGTCATGCATACCTTCAACTAAGAGTTGACCGCACGCACGCCCAATGATACATACCTACCTAGGTAGTTAATTATCTTGTATTATCCACAAGATTTCGGAGTTATAGAAGGTAAGAGGCCCTTTCTCCGAAACCAGAGGTCCTTGGAAAGCTCCATTGTTCCATTTCGTCCACAAACCATGCCGTTAGGAACATGGGCACTATCTATTTAAGTACGAAGAGACAAACCCCCCCTCATACCGCTACCAAGGTAGCGACGGATATTTCCAAACAATATGGTAATAGTTGCAATACCATCGGCATTGGTATAGGGGCTAGACACAGCCACACCAGCCTCCGGTGTTCACAGACCTTAGGAGCCACTACCTACGCGAAATGCGATGCCATCATGGCATGGACTTGAATGACGTGTTTGGGGACGTTGATGACCGCCAATACAGCTACATCAATCAGTATTGATTGATGTGAACTCTAGTTAACTACTTTGAGGTGTTTGGTCATTGACTTGCATAGATTTCATATTTATTGGGCTATAGCCGACGACACGGACTTGTACCGTAACAGAAAAGTGCGTGTAGCCACTGTTCTTGAATCTTCACTGACTCATCGTAGCCTTCAAGTCGATAACGCTCACGCTGACGTAGTTCGTACTACTAGGTGGCAAGTGACCAGCACCTATGATCAGCATCTTACTATCGTCATTCTGGAAAAGCACCATGCTCCGCGCATACGCATTCGGTTGCGGAGTGGTGTGTTCAACCCATGAGTTGGAGTCGCCTAGTTTCTGGTTGACAAAGATGTTCGACGCACTGCCTCCGCTGAGAATGATGGTGCCGTTGGTCCCGCCGACACTTGACCAGACCACGAACGGCGAGCTAGTCGTGGTAGAGCCGGCCGTGGACTTCAATGTGTAGCTTGGTGCAGAGAGAACGTCGAGGGGATTGCTTGTCAATCTGTAATGAACGCGGCATCCATCACTCCCGCAAGCCTATGCATCGATCATGTCAGTGGCGAGCCGATTTCCGAGTACTCTCAAATGGAGCACTAAAAGGGGATACGAAGAAGATATGACTTTGACTGCCTATGAGTCATGACATGATAAGGGGTAGCGACGAAGTCTTTAATGCATATTAAGGCTGGAATACTTACTTCGTAAGCGAAGATATAATTATTGTTAGGGAGTTTGGTGATAGTAGGCATTCCCGGTCTGGCCGCATAGCTGCTACTATCATGCACGTCGTCGACTATGGCGCTCCACGTCTTTAGGTCCGTGGTTGTCTGGTGAGCAAGCTTTTGGCCATATTTACTGTCACGCTGATCTGAGTAATAACAGATGAGCTGTCCGTTATAGATCCTATCATAGTCTCACAGCGTGAGCGATTATTTGTGGCGATTTCGTTGCAAATGGTAACTCACATGAGCAGCGGCTCCCAGACCGGCGTCTGTCCGTTCACCGGCTGAGCCACTCCACCGCTAGCGACACTGCTGACGAAAGACCAAGTAACACCATCGTCTTTGCTGGCGTAGATATCTATCTTGGTCTTACTGAGATCCGTCGGGATACTATTGCCAGCAACGAGTAGAGTGCCAGCCGGATAGCTTCCGATGGCGACAGGCAACTGGTACAGATATGGCTGGTACCGCAGGCCCCATCCGTTAACCGTATCTTCTACCTTACTGATCTGGGACCAAGAAGCGCCTCCGTCTAGCGACTTATAGATAGGGAAGTACACTTTGGGTGGCTCCGGTGAGTAGTTCTCCCAGGTTGCAATCAAGGCTCCTGACTTCAGCTGCACAGCTCGGGCGTACAGTACGCGAGGATCAACCCATCCAGCATTAGAGGGCGGCGAGAAGATGACGCGATTCGAGATTGTCGGTGTCTGTCGTTTTTCGACAGGGGTTGGGTTCGCCGACGCCTGTAGCGACAGAAGCCCTACCAGGCTAACAATAAGACTCTGAAGCAGTCGCATCATCAATCAGTGTACCGTCCAGTTATTCAAAATTCCGCAATATTATTAGTTGTGGGCACAAAAGGATCCCCAATGCCATTGACCAAATTGGGCTACTAGACTTATAGATACATGGGCGGGTAATCCTGACTTTTGCCGCGGGATGGGCTCCCCGAACCCACGGATTACGAGCAGCACGCACACCACACAACATTTCACCATGCCTGTGACCGAAATTTTCGCCTTTACAAGTCGCTATCCTGCCCGTCCCATCAAAAAGCATGGCATTTGACACGATGGGCTGTCTCCCTCAGTAACCCAAGCCATCATTGTCAAGGCCAGGCCGTCGGGGAAGGCCAGATCAGGCGTAGACGCATGCGACGTTCTCCAGAGTCGGAACAATATCAGGCGCAATAATTCTGATATTGTGGAGGTAGGTAAGTAGACCAGATTGAATACAACACTTGTAGATATTCGGGGCTCGGAGTAATTGAGTATGATCGGAGATTCAATGCGTCAGATTGGAGCGCATCTAGACCGCGACCCCAGAGCCAAGATTGGGGAACAGTCGCCAATTCATTGTCTATAATACCCGCCAGGAGTTCATTTGAGGGTTACGAAACTGTGCACGCAATATAAATGGAATTAGGTATCGCCTTGGGGATGTGGTGATTACGTCAGAATGGACGACAACAGATAGCCCGTAAATTGTCTCAAGATGCAATAAAAACTCAATTCAGGACTGAAAAATCCAGGCACTTTATGATTCGGTACAAGAAAGGGAACGCCATGCTTGAAATTAAAGAGTGAAAGCAGACGTAGATAGGGCTTGCATCTTGTCCACGATCATGTGACCTTTATTAGTCTGTTCCCTCTGATATAGGAGAGAACGGAGAAACACCACTGACATATCTTCAACTAACTCAAACACGCTGCACAGATTTATAGATTATGTCGTCAGTGTTGTGGTTATATAGAACTTTTACTTATGCCCCCCCCCCCCCCCCCCTGCTTGTGAGTTGTTTATTTCAGTAGCTCCTTATCATTGGATCGAAACACTTGCTGAATGAAATCATGTCCCTCTGTTATACGTCTCTACCCGATGTGATGATATCGCTCTAGAATCTGTCTGCTGGATCTACTCAGGTACCTAGGTACCTTGGTAGCCGGACGAGCCCAGGGGCCACAAGCAAAGGAAGGACCCAAACAATTACTCTTGGTAGGGTCGAAGTTACCTTTGCCTGAAACAAAGCAGTACAGAATGCTCTAAGGCAGGTGCGATCATATTTGCAATTTCCCTCTACCTCAGGCAACTTCTTGCACACAATGGCTTCCAGGCGACCGTTACTCGGGCAAAGGTACTTGCCTACCTTGGGTGTACCTAAGGTATATCGTTAATACAAAATAGTACCTACCTACCTACTAGGTACCTACCTACCTCTTGTTAGAAAGCGGCATCTAGTTCCATCTCCACATGCGACCCTGACAAGGTTATTTCTACTTCGCCTGCCTACACACCGGAGCATACAACAATCTGTCCTTCATACTGGATACAACCTCGCAAGTCATTTGCACTCCCTCACTCTTCTTTGCCGTTCACTCGCCTCATTCTACATTCGGTTAGGTCCTCATTAGAACGATCGAACGATCGCCTCCCATATGACTCTGCCTGCTAATACTGCATCTCCTGCCAACATGCCGGTACAATATCCAGTTCTCCTCCTGTGTAAGGTGATTAAGCGCTAACTAAATCTATAAAGATGACCCCACAGAAGAAAATGACCCCAGACCAGAAGATGAGCCCCGGCCAGAAGATGACCCAAGGCCAGAAGCGTAGGGCACGCCTCAAGAGAAAGAGGGAGAGTATGAATGCTGAGGGTGACGTACGCTGACATCTCCCAGCATCGGGGTCAGAAATCTCGTAGGCTAACCAGCACCTATAGACGCCGATTACATATGCAGCAGCCAAAAGACTGCTATGCAGATCTGAAGAAGAAGAAGCGGCAGAAGAGCAAGACATGATGGAGAAGGACGACGACGAAGAGCTATCTGTAAGGGCTAACATCTTTCCCAATCACAACCAAATTTCCAAGACCCCTGCATCATACAGCAACTAACGTATGAGGTCAAGGACAAGATCAAGCTTGATGCACTGGCCAAGAAAACCGAAGAGCTCCAGGGCTACGGTATGTATCTCTGAGACATTATTCATCGATTTCGCATAGATTCTGCTCTTTATGTGCCATGTGCTCCTAAAACGCCTTATGATAGAGTCGTTTTTTTTTGCTATGAACGGTGGATTTTAACTCTTATTCTCTGGCAGTCAATCAGCTTCAAGACGCGGTCACTATTGGCATGTTCCAGTTGCGAGACTTGAAGGTGAGTTTAATATCTCCAGGTTGCCCACTGCATGGAGACATGTTGCTGAGGCTCATCGGATCAGTTAACTGACATTTCGTGATTCTAGATTCAGATTGCTGCTGCAACTGCAGCTCTTTCCAAACCTGACGAGTGATAGGATGGATCCCCTTCGTTTCAGTAGTGCTACCCTACCCACTACTCGATGGTATCACCAACAATGGCCGTGATATTTTTGCACCGATGAATTTGATGGGAAGTCTTGTATGCGAGGCGAGACAATAAAGGGCCAATTAGGCAGGTAGATGAACAAAACACTTCATAACCCTTAGGCATCTTGGTCCATCTTGTCCAATCGTATTCCAGTGAGAAGAGCTATGGGTAACTTGACACTTCCATATAAAACTGCCTGTGTCACAAACGGCTTCCCCTTCGATTTATACCACTCTGTGCTAGGGCTACCATACGCAGCCCAATGGATGGATGGCGTACCCGCTACTAAATCTTTGACAGGAGAGTTCTAATCACCATGTTAACGGTGCCCCTTTACGCGGGGTCTATTGTAATCTTGTCTCGCCCCCTTTTTTTTTTCAGCGGGCTAATAGTCATTGATTTGTCTAACAAGATTAGTCAGGCTTGATGCCGCGTCTCATAAGATGTCGATGGCTAGCGCGTATAGTGCCGCGCCGCAGTAGTGGCAACGGTATTATTTGGCGCCTGGAAAAGCCCGCCTAGCTATTAAGATCCGGATCAATACCTGGTTCTCGTCATTCGGAACGGGGAGTGTCGTGCTTTCTTTCCATCATTTGAACGTTTCGTCTCGTTACTAACGGTGCTGTTACGATCTGTCTAGTAAGTGTTCACGCATAGAATGCGAGCGGTTCTGCACCGGAGATCATATACGTGGCCGTGTTGCTAAATGAGTAAGATCAGTGGCCCCCCTACGGGCCGTCCCCCCACGAACCACCTTTTTACACCAAAAACCCACTTTTTTATACTGTATTCAAAAGGTGGATAAAATAGCTAAAAATAAAACACTAGTAAATTAAATTATAATAAAATGAGGGCTATTAAAATAAAAATAAACAAAAATATGTTTATGATTTAGTTAATTTTTAATAATTAACTTTTAGTTTTTGCTTTAAGTGTTTAACATTTTTATATAAAAATTACTAGTAAATTTGTTAACTATATGATTTTCTAGGAAACTTACCTGTTTTAAAGTTAGTTTAAAATTAATATAGTAGGGCTATAATATTAAAATATATTTAAAGAATTAAAACTTAATATTATATTATTAAAGTCACGGGCTAACTTTAATAAGTGGCCCCTGCGGGGCTTACCTTTAGTCACATGATTAGCCACCCATGCACACAAGAATATTTACCCATATAATTTCTACTATAAATATTTCTTTCCTTCTTTATCCTTTAATTAATATATAAATAAAACCTTAACTAAGAGCTTTACCTTTATAAAAGACATTAAACGTAATAATTAAAAATAAAACCTTTTTATTTTTAAATATTTTATTTAATTTAATATTTAAGTTTAAAGTGAAAAGTTAAGCTAAATTTTAGCTAAATTTTATATATGAATTTATATAATGTAAAAAACTATAACTATAAATTTATTAATAAAATTTTATTAGATTTTTAGCTATAATTTTCACTTTAAACTTAAATATTTAATTAAATAAAATATTTAAAAATAAAACATTTTTATTTTTATTAATTTAATATTAACCTTTAATTTTTAAAATACGTTTTAATATTATAACCTTACTTTATTAGTTTTAAACTAACTTTAAAACAAGTAAGTTTGCTAAAAAAATTATATAGTAAATAAATTTACTAGTAATCTTTATATAAAAATGTTAATATAGCTAAAAAAATTAAGCTAAAAATTAAGCTAAAAATTAATTAAATCATAAACGTATTTTTATTTATTATTATTTATATAGCCCTGATTTTATTATAATTTAATCCACTAGTGTTTTATTTTTAGCTATTATATCCACTTTTTTTTAAAAAGGTATAAAAAGTGTTAAAAAGTGGATTTTTGGTGTGAAAAGGGTGGCCCGTGGGGGGACGGCCCGTAGGGGGGCCATTAATCTTATGTCGGTCCTGTTGACAGAGTCGATTGATGAGACCTTTTTATTGTCGTCTAGGTTGATGAATATATTGGACAAGATTAGGGAGACGTGTCGGAAGGTCATGGTCTCTAGATGATGTCCCGTTTATTCCAAGGGTGACTCACGAGTAGCCACTAGACGGGGATGGGTTCCCGTGCACATGGCTTACGCCAAACCCGGCTGCGCCAAAGATATAGTCACTGGGCACCAAAAGACCGGTACAGTTGCTATTGATCGTGAGATGCGCGAGGATAACATATCGACGCATGGCATCCGCAACTCTCCCTGTCCGATCGTGTCCGCCTTGGCATATTGGACGAGTTCAAACAAGAGCAGGCAGCGCGCCGAAAGCGTTGCCTCATCGAGGCCCCGATACACTACGAGTCGTAGATTAAACAATATTAGCAGTGGAATAAACCGCTTAAGAGAGGCACCGCTCCCAGATCTATCTAGTATTTGAACTGAGGTTGAGGCTTAATGGACTTGAGATTTAAGTGCGGAAGCCGAGCTCCATGACCCTGAGTTCAATTTCTGATGTGAGATGACACGAATTAGGGGTTAGACTAGATTCCATTGTATTCATGTCGGCGGTTGCGTCAAGGACGGTCTCGATCAACTGGTATCGCGGGCTAAGTAAGGCCATGACAAGAGCGGACACAGGATATAGTCAGCGTTCCACACAGACAAAACAATACAAAATAATCGCTTTTATTTTGTTTTACCTGATTTGGGTCGAAAAAAAAGCTTGTTTGTCTTGTTTGGTCATTTCTGTTATTTGATTTGAACAGTTAACTGATCAAATATATCAAACAAGTGGATCTAAAACTGCCAGCCCGTACGCGTAGGTCTTCGTAGGTAGGTCTCTAGACCACTTGCCAGCCCGTACGCGTAGATCTTCGTACGTAAGTTTTCGTAGATAGGTCTCTAAACCACTTGCCAGCCCGTACGCGTAGATCTTCGTATGTAGGTCTTCGTAGGTAGGTCTGCGTAGGTAGGTCTGCGTAGGTAGGTCTTCGTAGATGGGTCTTCGTAGGTAGGTCTGCGTAGGTTTTCGTAGGTCTTCGTACGTAGGTTTTCGTACATAGGTCTCCAGACCACTTGCCAGCCCGTACGCGTAGATCTTCGTACGTAAGTTTTCGTAGATAGGTCTCTAAACCACTTGCCAGCCCGTACGCGTAGATCTTCGTATGTAGGTCTTCGTAGGTAGGTCTGCGTAGGTAGGTCTGCGTAGGTAGGTCTTCGTAGGTAGGTCTGCGTAGGTAGGTCTTCGTAGGTAGGTCTTCGTAAGTAGGTCTCCAGACCAGGCCTTGGTGTGGAGAGGTGTGGCTAGGTGTGGCTAGGTGTGGCTAGGTGTAGCGAAGGCTATCGATAAGAGGGCTATCGATAAGAGGGCTATCGATAAGAGATCTATCGATAAAAAATCTACAACAAGAGCTGCAATTAATATTTTTTATTAAAAATACCCTGTAATAAATTTAAAAAAATAAGAAAAATTATTTGCAATTAATTGTCAGTTAACTGGAAATAATAAAAATCTTTATCTTGTTTCAAAATAAAATTCAAGCTCTTGTTTTGTCTTGGTTGTTCAAATTATTTGTCAACCAAACAAGATAATGTTTTGTCTGTGTGGAACGCTGGATATAGTGGCGTCGAATTTGACCTGCCTAAGACGGAGGGAATAGATGCACTGCCGATATAATGTAACTCGATGTCTTACCTCGTGAGACAAATAACTCAAAATCTTTATGCAGTAGGCCCGTGTACTACAGTCACAAACGACTAGAGGCCCCATGTATGCATCTCTCACGTAATGGATCTGCTAAGTCTGTAATTAGACGAATGTATTGATCCGTAGAAGGTTGTAGAAAGACTCATACGGAGAGTGGTAGTGTCTGAGACGCTTCATAAATCCATTACGGGCAGCTGTACAAGGTTGGGGGTAACACATGCGCATCGTATTTTTAGCATATCATCACGCCCGCTTTTTGCTTTCAAAATTGTGTCCGTTTTCTTGCGCATGCTGTGTTCATGTAGCACAGAAACTTCGCCGCCCGTAGACATCGGGGCTGTGTGAATTTCCCATTTATAAAGCGACCGTCTCTGCTTTCGGGCCACAAACTGGCTGAAATTCACTTAATGCAGATTGCGGCTGTTACCTTTTCCCCCTCTTCCTCTATATTCATAATTCGTCAAGAAGACGGCGTATCACCGCCTCTTATCAGCAGTCAAACCATGGCAGAATCCTCAGAGAGTCAACAGGTTCTGTTGCCCCATACAGATACGGCTACTGTGAGTCTTACGCCCACAGTTAACAGGAGTCCCAACCACATTCCTCAAGAACTGCAAAGCCCACACCTATACACGCAACCCGCAAATAACCAGTCGCAAAACACTCTTCCTCGCGCTCAAATCCCACGAAAGCCCTTGGCTCCGGATGTAGCAGATCAACAGATGCCATCGCAGCCAACGCAACATATAGGATCTACTCGCGGGTCGGGTTGGGCATGGGAATATGTCGCGTTGGCTTTGAGTGCCAGCGCAATAACAACGCAAATAATCCTACTTGCCTATATCGATAACCTACAATTGTCCCACTGGAGATTACCTACCTCTCCAACTACGGTGGTGTCTATTTTAGCTGCAATTTCTCGGGCTTCTATTGGCTTTACCATCAGTTCTTGCCTCGGACAAGCTAAGTGGAATTGGCTTAGGAAACGACCTGATAGCCTTTTGGCTTTTGATAGATTTGATGATGCTAGTCGGGGACCGTGGGGGAGCTTTTGGTTGATTATTTGGGTCAGAGCATAGTTAGTTACCACCAATGCTCACGGAAACATGGCAGCCATGAGAATCACGGGCTAACTTATATCTAGTCATAGGGTGGCAATCGGTGCAGCTGTCACGATCCTTCTTCTAGCCTTTGAGCCGTTCTTCCAAGCTATCCTGTCTTTCGACGGCGGTACAATCCTATCAGAGTCCGCTTTTGAGGCACGCATTAGTCGCAATGAGATTCTTGACGCGGGTACATATTACAACAGGCACACCACCTCGATGGTCATACCGCTCCCATCAAACGAGACGATTACTCTAGAAGCATACGTCTATCAGCCAGATTTGGGAATGGTATCGGCTCTCAATAATGGTTTCTACAATATATCGAAGGCAAAAGAACAAACAACTTCCTTCGTATGTCCTACGGCAAACTGCACTTGGAACCCCTTTACTACCCTAGCTGCCTGCGGTGCATGCAATGATATAACAGACCACCTAAAGCGGGAGAAGAAAGAAGGTATAAACCTCGGGAATATTGTATACAACATAGCGACGCTGAATACGAGCTGGACTATCAACTCATTGCCAGATGTTAACCTCACTAACGTAAGTTGGCAAAAGGGCATAACTGATTCGCAGTTGGACAAGGCGGCATACATGGCCGCCACAAGGCTAACTAATCACCAACACACGGTCTCATTCAAGAATCTCAGCAATATGATAACGGCTGTGCAGGTACTGAAAGCTGCCGACGACTACATAAATGGATATGTGATCTGGGATGATACGTCGGTCATCGCTACGGAGTGCGCCCTTTACTTCTGCACCAATGCATATAGTTCTTCTGTTAAACAAGGAGAGCTTTACGAAAGGATAGTTGCGTCGTAGTCTGAGCGTGACCCAACTTCCTATACCGGTTACGATCCTTCTAATAAGTCCAGTGCCACATTCGACAAGTGGAATAACTACTCAGTATTCCCTAGAGTTAATAATGGAGAGAGGTACAACGTTTACGATCTTGACAGAAGTAACTTGGAACTCTTAATACCCCTTGAAGATACTCAACGCTTCTACTTACCCGAGAATATCACAAGAAGATTTGCCCTAACACAACACGCTGTTGGCAGCACAGTACAATTTGTCAATAACGAGTTCTTCTCCGAACAGATGGTCTGGCCGCTGGATGGCGATGGCGCTTATTCGACACCGCCAGTGGTACAAGCCCTATATCAGAGCACCAATCTTTCGGCGACATTTAACAATGCGGCTCGAAGCATGACGAATTGGATGCGCGATATCTCAAATACGAGCCCGCAGATTGGTACAGCACAAGAATGGGCTATATGGATACATGTCGAATGGGCATATATCGCCGCACCCCTGGCAACATTTGTAGCCGGCCTGGCGTTCTGCATATATTGCATCTTCGAGACCCACAAACTTGGGCTTGAACCCTGGAAAACGGCTGCGATCGCTACACTCACACATTCCGTCGACGCTGAAACACGAGCCCAGCTCAGGCATGCTTATCGGCAGGGATATCTGGACAAGGCCGCAAGGGCCATGATAGTTGCGTACGAGGATGTCGGTAATGGGCTGGAACTCAAGGCTAAGCAGAGTTGATGCCGAGCACTTTGTCAACTCGCAGGTTGGGTATTAGCACTCATTTGCGGACCCTTACCCAGCCGACCCAAGAATGATCCTATTTAACTCAGCGCGGTCTCCAAGACCAACTCGACGAATCACTGTGCTTGACGAGATGGAATAGGCATTGGAGATACGCGGATGATGCGGTGTGGTTGCGAGTATTACTCGCAGATATTGAAGAGGCAAGGGCAGCCCGTCGAGTGAGGGAGAGCCCGGACAGAACTCACAGTTGTCGAGTATACCCATGCCGCTGGAATCAATCGCCTGCAGACTGTGCGAATACTTCGGGGTGGGGGGGGGGTGTGTGTCAGGCGATGTACTGGGTGTTATTTGCTTCTCTCTGGATGAGGTGTAACTCTATATTATACCTCATGCAACCCGTAGCATCATGTTGATTGAGACCTGTGCCGGAAGAATACGGTCGGGCGGTCGCTGTGTCCCAGGCAAGCGACATCGGACTGTATTAAGTACAAAGGATGAGCAATTCCTCTTCGAAATATATGCCAATTTAGGTACCAAGTCTAGCACATACGACCATAGGATCTGGAAAACGCGGGGTCCCGTCCGCTCCCCCATAGCTAAGCCAGATACCGCCAGATTAGTAGTTGGGTCGGTGACGACCAGCGAATCCCTGGTGTTGTATGTTTTATTTTTAGTCGTTTTTAAGATAGCTAATATCTCTTTCTCTTACTTACCTTATCTACCTAGGTACCTAGCGTGCTAGGTAGGTAGGTACTTGCCCAGAAAACCATAACTTTAGGGCGACACGTTTCCGTGTAGCCTGTTGTTGGTACTTCGACGTATTTTAAAACCCTGACTCAGGGATCTAGGGGCGGCGGGACCCTAAAGATAAGCATGTTTTTGCGACGACGGGTACTAAAAGAATTAGAAAAATGTCTAAGACACCCAGTAAGCCCTACCTAAAGATTTGGTCCCTTGTTTGATAAGTAAGCCTACCGTGACACATACATTGTCGAACCAATGTGATGGCGAGGCAGGACCCAATATAACGGGGGCAAGCCGCAGTCGACATAATAACTGGCCGGGGCTTATGACGCAATGCCCGCTCCGCCCTTGCTATGAGCTCTGCTGCCCAAAGCCTGTACACTGACCCCCTTAACATGCGTGTCAGGCTTACGAGTAATACGCAATTGTGTGATGATTTGGTTCGATAGGGACCTGTCGTGCAACCCGCACGAGCTTCGCAGCTTCAAAGCCGAAGCAGAGTCCCATCCACGCTCCGCACAGTTAGCTGCAGTGCGAGGGCTGCGAAGGTACTTAGCTTTGCTCCCTTGATAGAGGAAATTATAAATGAGCGGCAGTGGTTACTTCGACAAACTTGAACTGTAATTATCAAAAACTATTAATATTTTCTACTTCTTCGTTTTAGGTACTTACGTTGACATGCCTTCAGACAAGTACCGTCTCTATGTTGCCTTGTACATCAGGGGAAGGGAGCCTATAATGGCAGGAGGTGAAGACGCGTCGGTTCTCCAATGGCGAGTTTTGTGATAGGGAGGACGTTTGCTTACATTCAGCTAGGTATTATTGGGCACTTATTGTCGGCCCGAAAAACGAGCCCGATGAAGGCGGTCGAGGGGTTTGCTTCCGTGTCATGGAGGAAATGGCGCCTCTCAGCTGGCTTCTCCATGTACCAGTGTGGACTTACGATGAAATGTACATCAGTCTCCAGCCGAATCAGATGTTGCTAGTCCGTGTCGTCATTGGCAAGGTTATAGACGGGAGGCGTCTTCGGGACATTTTCTCAAGAATTCCTATCCGGGATTCGACACCCGATTGGGATTGTGTTGGGTGGGTGAAGGAGGCGCCGGAGACGACGTTCGAAGATGGCAAGGCTTTGGGCACCTCTGCAAATGACTGGAATAGCGTGCGAGAAACGGCCATGTGGTACGTCGGACATAAGAGGGAAGCACATCGATTTGACGGCCAAGGAGAGTACGACATGACGAAAGTGCCAACTTGGGACATGCTGAAGGGTAGAGAGTTGACTAGATGAGACGAACTATGTATTCAAGTAGCTGGGGCCGACTGGAAATCTTCCAAGTATATTCTTTAGATAGAACCCATCTTCAACTCGTGTGTCATCCGTGTTGGAGACCTATCCATTTGCTGCGGCCGGAACTTCCACGCACATACATATTCCCGGGGTGGAAGCCATCCCGCGGCCTCCCGATCGATTATTGTAACCGACTTATCACCATTCACCAGCATATTGAAGCTACAGAGGTCGCTGTGTGTGAGCGTGTGTTTAAGGAAGGGTTATTTATGAAAAGCTATGATCTCAAGTAAACCTTGGGGAGCATTCGGAGGTTCACAATCCAATCCAATCCCGTTCCAGAGCTCCTTGTGAAAATCACCCACTATATTCAAAGGGCCCCAAAACAATTTCTTTGGCAAGCGACAGTCATAGATACGACCCTCATCAATATTTGCCACACCAATGGCGTCCGGCAGAGACGTATTACGGGGTTCTAGAATTGCGTCTTTCAGTTAATTGAGTTATTTTCCCTTCGACTTTACTGAGTACGATAGCCATCGTGTAGCGGTGAGTTCTCTGCACTTTATTATTAAGTCGTTGTGCGTACGGGAAAAAAAAGGTCTGTTAAAATGAAACGAAGCTAAATGTGCAGGTGGGCCCGGAGGGAGTGTCCGCAAGGGAGAACTGTCAGATGATATCGTACACTGGCTTACAGTGGGAGGAAAAAATAACCAAGAATTGTTTTTCCGAGCCAAAACAACTCACTAACTACACCTTTAAATAAATCAACAACAAAGCATATAGAAATATAAGGTGACCCCCCCTCTCGCGCGCCATCGCCTCACGGGCCACCTAAAATTTATAAAATTTTAAATATATAATCCTTGTTATAAAAGTGGATAAAATAGCTAAAAATAACCTAGCTTTAAATTTTAATTTAATAAAGCTTTTAATATTTTATAAAAAATAAAATAAATAATTTAATATTTTATTAATTTAAATAAAATAAAGGTTTTATAAAATTAAACTTTAATATTTTAAACTTAGTTTTAAAAGTAGAAAAAATAGCTAAAAATAACCTAGTTTATTTTTTAATATTAAAAAATATATAGTTTAATATATATATAAATTAAAAAATAATTTAAAATTTATTTATTTATTTATAATTAAATTATATTTAAAAGTTATATTTTATTTATTTATATTAATATATTTATATATATTTTATTAATAAATTTATTAATATAATATAAAAAACAATAAACACTTTATTTTAAAACTAAGTTATAAGCGGAATAAAGTAAAGTATATATATTAATTAAATTATATTATAAATATAAATATAATAAACTATTTATAAATTAAAAGCTAATATTTTTATTATTTTTAATAAATTAAATATTTAATATTATAATATTAATATATAGGTTTTTAAATATAAAATTTATATATAAATTTATATAGTTTTATATATTATAAAAGTTTATATATAAAGTTTATGTTTTAAAATAATATATTTTAATATTTTAATATTAAATAATTAATAAAATAAAAATAAATTAAATATATATATTATAGTTTTAAATATATTAAATATTAAAATATTTTATAATAAATTTTATTTTATTAGTTTTTTATTTTATTTTATTTATTTATTTAGTTTTATAATATAATAGTTTTTAATTTTTAATATTATATTAATAAATTTATTAATAAAATTTATATAAACATATTAATAAAATTAAATTTATTAATAAAATATTATTTATATAAATAATTTAAAATTATAGCTAAAAAAAAACTTATTTTTTAAATATTTTTTATAAAAAAATTAAAATTTATTAATTTTATTTATTTTAATAATTTATTTTTAATTAATATTTTTATTTTATTTAAATTTTTAATAAAAAAAATATAATTAAATAAAATAAAAGTTTTTTTAGTTTAAAATTTTTACTAGGAATTTTTTATAGCTTAATTAAAAATTTTTATTTTTTTATTTAAAAAAACCTTTATAATTATTAGCTTTTATTATATACACGCGGCTTTAATCAGCTTAAGCTGCGTAAATCAGCTTAAGCGGTATAAAGCGGCTTTTATTACATACACGCGGCTTAAGCTACTTAAGCCGCGTAGGCCACTTAGGGCAAGCTACCCTCCTAGGCTATACACAGGCTACGCAGGTAAGCCACCCACCCCCTTAGGCTACGCAGGCAAGCCACCCCCCTAGGCCACTTAGGCTATTTAGGCCACCTAAGCAAGCCACTTACTTAAGCCACCTAGGCTACGTAGGCTGCGGAGGCGTGGCTTGTATGGCTTGCATGCGTAGCCTGTGTGGCTTACCTGCGTAGCTTAGGGGGGTGGGTGGCTTGCTTGCGTAGCCTAGGTGGCCTTGCGGCCTAGGTGGCCTGCGTGGCCTGGGGGGGTGGCTTGCCTGCGTAGCCCGTGCGGCTTGCCTAGGTAGTAGTAGTAGTAGTAGTAGTAGTAGTGTCATTAACGTTTAACTTAAGGGTTGCTAGCTTAATTATAGTACAATTATAACCGCTAAAGATATACAGCTAATTAAACCAGGCCTTTTATTTAGCTTTTTTAAGCTTATATTAAAAAAAATAATAGTATAACTTGTTGTTACTTAATAAAAAAAATAATTAATAAAAAAAAAAAAATTTATAAGTTTTACTTGTTTTATTTATAGCTTATAAATACTTTTAATAAAAGTAGTTAGTTATTTTTATTAGTTTTATACTATAAAAAATATAATTATACCTGGTTTTTTTTTATTAATTAATTTTAAGTATATATTAAATAAAACTTTATTTTTTAAACTTTTAAAATAAAACTTTTATTAATTAAATTTTTATTTTTTTATTAATAATATTTTTTATTTTTAATACTTTTAAAAATCTTTAACTATTTTTTTATTAAATAAAACCTTTTTATTATTATTTTAAAAAATAATTTTAAAAATTATACTTTATTAATTTAAATATTTAAAAATATATTTTTTATTTATTTTTTCTTTATATATATAAAATTTAATTTTATTAAAAAAATTATTAAATTTTTTATAATAAAAAGCGAAATCTTTATAGCTATTTTTTTTAGCTAATAATTTATAAAGCGTTTTTTTAAAAAAGTTTAATTTAAAAAGTTTTTTAAACTTTTAAAAATAAAATAGCTTTAACTTTTAATAAAAAACGGGTTTATTTTTATACTATTAATCCTTTATTAATTTTTTAAACTTAAACTTAGTTTTAAACTATATATATATATAAAATAGTTTTTATATTTAAAATAAATAATTATAAAATAAAGGTTTTATTAAACGTTTATTAATATATTAATTTATTATTTTATTATTAAATATATTTATATAACTTAATAATTAATATAAATATATATATTTATAAAATAAAGCTATTATTTTATAAAACTTTAAAAACTTATAGCTTAAACTAGCTAGTATTATATTAAATAAGCTAATAAAAATATTTATATTATTAAAATAAAGGTAAAAATATAAATTTTTTATTTATATTTAATAATAAACTATTTAAACGTTTTAAATATTTTAATATATTTTATATTAAATATTTCTTTTTATTAAATTAATTAAAGGTTTAATATATAATAACTTTTTTTAAATAAATTATATATTTTTAAACTATTAATATATTTTTAAACTTATTATTATATATTAAAAAAATAAATTTATTATTTTATTATTTAATAAATATATTTTAAACTTAAGCTTTATATTAAACTATATATTTAAATTTTCCGGTTAAATATAAACTTTTTTATAATAATAAAAAATAATAATAAAAAAACTAGTTTATTATAAATAAAAATACTTTTATTTTTTAAAATATAGTTTTATATTTAATAATAAAATTATTTATTTATATAATTAATAAATATAAATAATTTAGTTTAGTTATTTTTATTAAAAATAAAAACTAAATATAGTTTAAGTAAAGTTTATTAGCTAGTAGTTTTATTTTATATAAAATAAATGCTAAAAAAAAAATACGCTATATAAAAAATATTATTTTAACTATATAATTAAAAGCTATATGAATTTTATTTATTAAATTAAAAACGTTTATTATAATAAATTTATTTTTATTTTAAAAAAAATATTTATTTAAGCTTAAATATTATATTATACTATTATAAATAGCTATAAAAATAGCTATAGCTTTAATAATTATTAATAAAATATATAAAAAGGTTTTTTTTTTTATATTATTAAAAATATAAATAAAGCTGTTTATTTATACTATATATTTTATTTAAAGATTAATATAATATTTAAACTTTAGTTATTTATTTAAATAAACTCCTAGCTATTAAAAAAAAAAAAAAAAAGCTAATAATAATATTTATTAATATTATTAAGTTTTTTATTTTAATATTTTTTTTATTAATATATAATAATTTATATTTATTTAGTTTAAAAAAAATATATTTTTATATCCTTAGTTTATAGCTTAGCTAATATAAAGTATAAAAATAAACATATTATTTTTTAAGTTAAAGCTATATTTTATTAATATTATATTATCTATATATTTAAAAAAATCCCTTAGGATTTTTAACTTAAATAAAAATTAAAAAAATAATATAAATAAAATAAATAATATTAATAATCTTTAAAAAAATTATATTTTAATATATATAAAAAGAAATTATTAAATTTAAATATAATATAATAGTTTAGCTAATTATAAATAATTATATTTATTTAATAATTTTATAGTTTTAGCTTTATTATAATAACTAAAAAATAATTTAATTTTTTAAAACTATATTAAACGTTTTTATTATATTTATAATAAAAATAAAAAAAATATACTTTTTAATAATAATATTTTATTTAATATTATAAACTAATATAAAAACTAAGTTTATTATAGTATAGTTTTAAAAAGCTTTAAACTATTAACAAAATAAAACTTTATTAATAATAGCTATATATAATATTCTTTTAATAAAAAGCTTTTTTAAACTTTTATTTATATAAAACAAAAAAGAAATAAAACGTTATATTTTAAAAATAATATAATTTAAATTATTAAGTTTTAAATAAAATATAATTTTTATATTTTTTAAAAAAATAAAGTAATATTTTAATTTTAAATATATTTTATAAAAATATATTATTATTTATTTAATAATATATTATATTTATTTAAATAAAATAACGTTAATTTTATTTATTTTTAAAATAATAAATTTAATTTTATAATATATTTTATAATTTTTAAGTTTTATTATTATTATTTAATATTTATTATAAAAGTATATTTATAGTTTTATACAATAAATTTTAAATTTATATATTAATTATAAGCTAGAAAAAAAAGGTAGCTTTAAAGGTTTTAATTTTTAACAATAAGCTATTTATGTAATTTATATATAAATATATATATAAATAAGCTATAGCACTAGCTATAACCTAGCTATATATATTATACTTATATATATAGGCTAACTATTTACTACTAAAGCTGCTAGCTATAACTACCCCCCTAGCTTTTTTTATTATAATAAATTAAATATAAAATATTAATAAACTATTATTATATAAAAAGCTTAATTATTACAACTTTTATTTTTAAAATATATATAATTTTTATAAAATAATAAACTATAAGCTTTTATTTTATATATAATAAAGCTATATTCTTTATAATAATAATTATTTTAATATTTTTACTTTTTTTATATATAAAATTAAATATTATTTAGTTTTTTAATATTTAAATAAATATAATATTAAAAATATTAGCTAGGTTAATATTTATAAACTTTTTTAAAACTAATTTAATAAATATAATATTATTAATTTTAATTTTATTTAAGTTTATAAACGTAATATTTTTAAAATAACTAGTTTAGCTATAATTTTAGCTATTTAGCTTATATTTTTACTTAAAACAATTTTTAAAATAAAATAAAAAACTAATAAAAATATTATGTTTATTAAAAAATATTTTATAATTATTAATTTTAGCTTATAATTTATTAAAAATAATTATATATAAATTTTAAATATAAAAAATATTAAATTATATAAAAGTATTTATATTTTAGTTATTTTTTTTTAAATTATAAAAAATATATATATTATATTATTATATTTTATTTTTATTAATTTAAGTTTATATAATATTTTTATAACTTTATTAAAATTATTATAAATTTAATTAAATATTAATATAATTATAATAAAATCTTATTTATTAAGTTTTATATATATAAAAATAAGTTTTATAATTTATTAAACTTTTTATTTAAATTTTTTATATATATAAATAAATTTAGCTTTATTTAAACCGATTATATTATTATTAATATATAATTTACTTTTAAATAAAAATAATTATATATTAAATTTAACTAAATAAAACAAAATAAAAATTAAATAAAATAAAATAAAGCTTTTATATAAAAACAATAGCAATATAATTATTTAAAATAGTTGGAAACTAAGCGATTTTATTTATATAGTTTTAGCGGATTAAAATAATTTTAGCTATATATTAATTTAAAAAGTTATTTTTAATATTTTAAATAATTATTTAAATAAAGTTTTAAATATATTAAATAATAAACCCGGTTTATAATTAAACTATTAAAAAAAATATAACTATAAATTAAAATAAAATAATTTTTTAATATAAAATTAAATATTTTATACTTTAAAATATAAAAACAAAAATAATAAATTAAAATTAAAAGCAGGCAAAAAGCTATAAAAAAATATTTAAATAAAAAATCGGCTAAACTATTTATAAAATTTAAAAAAATATATTTATAAGTTTAAAATATATATAATTTATATAAAAAATATATTATAAAGTATTTTTAAAAATAAAAAATTTAACTAATTAAAAAATTAAATATAAATAAAAAACTATAAAAGCTTTAAAATAAAAAATAAAAATAGCTATAAAAAATAGCTATTATATAAACTTTTATAAAAACGTTTATAAGCTTTTAAAAACTATAATTAATTATTTTATATAAAAATATATAAATAAATTAACTTTAAATATTTTATTTTATTAATAAAAATTATTTAATAAAAAAAAATATAATAAATTAATTATTAATAACGCTTAAAAAAGCTTATAATTATTATAAAAATATATTTATAGTTTTATATATTAATTATAAGCTAAAGAAAAAAAGTAGCTTTAAAGGCTTTAATCTTTAATAGTAAACTATTTAAATAATTTATAAATAAGTATGTATATAAGTAAGCTATAATACTAGCTATAACCTAGCCATATATATTATACTTATATATACAGGCTAACTATTTACTATTAAAGCTGCTAGCTATAACTATATTAAAACTTTTATTAATATTTAAAACATTAAGTTTAATACCTTTTAAATAAAGTTTAAATATTATTATTAATAGTATAAGCTATTAAAATATTATTTATTAAAATATTAGTTGTTTTTTTTAAATTTATATATATTTTATTATTATATTTAAATAAAAAAGCTTTTAATTTTTTTAATAAAGTTTTTTATTTAATTATAATAAAAAGTTTAATAGTATTATTTATATTTTAAATTTTATTTTATTAATAGTTTTATTTAATTATTTTAATAAATTATTATAATTTTTAATATTATTTTAAAATATTAATATTATTATATTTATTTTTAATAAGTTTTATTTATAAAAAAGCTATTTTAAGGTTTTATTAAAACTTATTATAATATTCTTTATTAATAAGTTTAATAATAATATTAAAAATATTAGTTAAAATTATAATAATTAAATTTACTAAGGTTTTAATTATTTTTATTATAAATAGCTAACTAAAAATTTTAATTTTATTAAATAATTATTTTATTATATTAATTTATAAATATATATTATTAATATATATATTTTTAATAAAAATAAATAATAAAAAGTTTTAAAATAAAATAATTATATAAATTATAAAATAGTTAAACTTAAAATAAAAATTATTGTTTATTTAAGCTATTATATTAAAAGTATTATTTATAATTAAGTTTAATATAAAGTTAATATTATATATAAAAATTTTTATTATATATTATATAAGGTTTTTATTTATAATATAGTTTATAATTTTATTATTAAACGTTATATTATAAAAATTATTAACTTTAAAAGCTTAAGTTTAATATATAATATTAAAGTTTTTTATTATTAATATATTATTTAAATAAATAAAAAATTTAAAAATAAAAATAATAAAATTATTTATTAAATAATATAATAAATAATATATATTATATATTATAAAATTATATATTTAAATATAAATAATATTAAAATATATTATATTAAATAAAAAATATATTATTATGTTTTATTTATTATATATATATATTATAATGTTTAAAAAGTTTATATTTTAATTATTTTTAAAAATAAAATATTAATATAAAAAATAGTTCTTATATTTATTTTTAATACTTATAAATTTAGTTTATAGTTTTTAAATAAATATAATATTTGTTTAAAGTTTATTAATAATAACAATTAATATTTTATATATAAATATTAACTATTATATATTTATTTAAATTATTATAAAACCTTATTATTTAAGCTTAGCTTTATTTATATAGGAGTAAAACAGTTTAAAACTATTAATTATAAAAAACAAAAATATATTTTTTATATTTTTAGCTTTTATAACTAGTTATATAGCTTAAAAAAAACTTAAAATAAAGCTAAAACAAAGTTATAGTTTTTTAATAAGTTATAAAAGTTAGCTAGCGTTTATATAAGCGCTTTATATTTTAAAAATAATAGCTGTTAATAAAAAGTTTTTTTTTAAAAAAAAAAAGTTTATTTTTTAAAAAAGTTAAGCTAGTACGTTTTTAAACGTTATATATATTTTTTTATTTAATAAAAAGCGCGCTTTATAATAAAAAGGTTATAAAAGTTAAAATAAAATATTTAGTTTTTTTAATATTATTTTTTATATTTATATTATTTTTAATTAATATAAATATAGTTTATATAATTTTTATAACTAGTATTAAAACTAAAGTTTTTTTTTATTAACTATAATGTTAGTAGTTTTTTTATTTATTTTATATATTTTATTTTTTAATTATTTAAAAGCTTAAAGCTAGGTTTTAACAAGCTAAATAAAATTTTTTTTTTTATAATTAGTTATATAAAATAAAACATAAAAAAAGCTAAGTATAAGCTATAATAGTTAATATATTTTTTTAGTTTATTATAAGCTTTAAAAATATAGTTTTTTTTATAAATAATATATATTTATTTTTTTTTAAAACTATAAAAGTTATAAAATTTTAAATAATTATTATATTAAATATTTAAAATAATATATAAAAAAAGTTTAAAAAATTTAAAACTAAAAAATATAAAGTTTTTTTTTATAAATTTAAATAATAAAATAACTTAGTTTAATAAATTATATTTAAATTATATAATTTTATTTAATTATTATTTTATATAAATATAAACTTTATTTATAAAAAAGTTAATAAATATATAGCTTTTTAAAAAAATAAAATTTAAAATATTTAATATTATATATATTAATTATTTTTATTTGCTTTTAAGGTTATTTTATATAATATAAGTTTATTAGCTATTTTTAATAATATAGTTAATATTTTTTAGTTTTTATAATATATTAATTATTTAATAATAATAAAAATAATAATAATAAAAAAAACTAAAGTTAAATTTAATAAATTATATAATAAAACTTATAAATTAATAAAGCTTATATTTTTAAATAAAGATTTTTTATTAATATATAAAAAGATTTAAAAACTTAAGCTAAATTTTTTTTTTATAAAGCTTTTTTTTTACTATAATTTAATTAAACTTATTTAATAAAAAAAAATTTAAATTTATATTAAAATTAAACCTGTTTAAAATATTTAATTTATGTTTAAAATAAAATTAAAAATATAATTTTTACTAGTTAAAAATATTATTATATATTATAATAAACATAGTTTTATTATTAATTTTAATTTTTTATATAATAAAAACTATATTATTAAATATAGTTTATATAAACTAAAAAAGTTTAATATTTTTTTTTTAGCAAAAAAAGGTAAAAAAAAAAAAAAAAAAAAAAATAAAGCGTTTATTTATTATAATATTTTTTTGAATAAATTTAAATAAAAACGTAAAAACTATATTAATTATTCGTTTAGCTTATTATAAATATAAAAAATTTATAAAAATAAATATTAATAATATTAAATTAATAATTAATATAATAGCTAAAATAATTTTTTTGTAAATAAAAAAGTTTTTGTTTTATTTTTTAAATAAAACAAAAATAAATTAAAACTTTTTAAACTTAAAAGTATTTAATAATAATAATATTATAAATTATAAGCTATAAATAGTATTAAAAAAGCTTAAAAGCTTTTTTATAATAATAATAATAAATATTTTAAAAAAATTAAAATACGTAAAATTATTAAGATAAGCGTAAGCCTGGGGTTTATAAGCGTAAAGCTAGAAATAATTTAAAATATTTTTTAACTAGAGAAAAAGTGGGCCTTTTTTAAGAAGTGAAAAAGGTGTAAGAGGGAAGGTTGCCTTGCCTAGGTAGCCTAGGTGGCCTGCGCGGCTTAGGTGGCCTAGGGGGATGGGTGGTTTAGGGGGGTGGGTGGGCCTGCAGGGGCTGTAAAGGGCTGGCAAAAGCTGCAAAGGGCTGGCAAAGGCTGGCAAGGGCTGCTAGGGGCTGCAAGGGGCTACGTGGGCTGCGTAGGCTGCGTGGGCTGGCAGGGCTGGCAAGGGGCTGGCAGGGCTGGCAAAGGCTGCAAAGGGCTGGCAAGGGCTGGCAAGGGCTGGCAAGGGCTGGCAAGGGCTGCTAGGGGCTGCAAGGGGCTGTAAGGGGCTGCGCGGGCTGCGTGGGCTGCGTGGGCTGCGTGGGCTGTAGCTTATGTGGCTTAGGGCGGCTTGGGCGGCTTTATAGCTAAAGCCCTTAAAAACTTAGGCTTTTTTACCCCTGGGTTAAAAGGGCTTTTAGTTATAATTTAGTTTAAAATTTAAAACTTTAATTTTTAAAAATAATATTTTATATAATTATAATTAAATTAAAAAAAAAAATTTATTAAGTGGTTAAAAAAGTATAATATTATATGTTTAAAAAAAGTAAAATAAATAGCTTTATATATTAATTTATTTAATTAACTAGCTAAATGTACGAAAAAAAAGCTTTTATACGTAAAATTTTCCTATAAGTAAAAAATTTTATAAACGTATATTATTTGTTTAATTAAGCTATAAAAGCATTTAAGCTATTGTTTAATTACTAGTATTATACGTATATTTTTATACGTAAGTAGCTTTATAAGTAGTTAATTTTAATATTATAATATTAGCTTTTGTTTTTTTAATTATAACATATTTTTATATAATTAATAAATAATTTAAAAAAATTTAAACGTATAAAAAAAAGTATAAATTATAGTATATAATTAATCCGTAGCTAAAAAAACTAAATATTAATAAGTTAAACTATTAGTTTATAAAAAAAGTATTTTTTATTTATTATATAAAGGTTAAATAATAACGTAGTATATATTATATAAAAAAAAGGTTAATATATAGTTTTTTTTTATATATAATTGTTTTTTTTTACTGTTTAAAAAGTGTTTATTTAAATTAAATAAAGCGTACGTTTTTAGCTTTTATATTTAAAAGCGGAGTATTTTTCATTAAATTCTTTTTTTTTTTTCGGGCTTATAAATATAAATATATATATATATATATATATATTTATTATATATATACTTTAGCTATTATTTTAAAGTTATATTAATTAAAAAATAATAATTATTATATAATAATAGTAATAATAATAATTAAAGTAGTAGTAGTGCTATTTTTATTACTATTATTATTATTTTTATATATAAAGTTTTTTTACTGCTTTAAGTATTATATTAATAATAGGACTATTAAATAATAGTAATAATATTAATAATAATAATAAAATAGCTGCTGTTGCTTTTACTACTGCTTTTATTTACCCGCGCTTTTTACCGTATGTTTTAAGTAGCGTTTTATAGTTTTAGAACTTTTTTCGGCTAAAGAATAATAGTTATACGGAAGTTTATAGTTTTTTAATAAATAGTTAAACTTATTAAAAACTTATATAAACTTTTTATATAAATATATATATATATTTTAAATTTTTTTTTATATAAATAATTTATTATATATTTTTAAACTAATATATTTTATTATATAATAAACTAAAAAAGTTATTATTTATATTATTTTATTA
>MU619853.1:0-76792 GCA_025201785.1 Xylaria longipes
ATAAAAACTTAAAATTTATTAAAATAAAAATATATTTATTTAAAAAATATAATATATAAATAAATAAAAAAATAATTAAACTTTTAAAAAATAAATAAAATAAAAATTAATTTAATATAAAACTAATAAAACTAATAAATATAAATATAAATATATAAATTAAAGCTAAAAAATAAATAAATATTAAATAATATTTTTAATTTAATATAAAAAAAAAATTTTAAACTAAATAAAAAAACTAACGCTTTTTAAATATTTTGTTTTTATAATATAAAAAATAATATAAAAAAAAAAAAGTTATAGTAAACTTATAAGCTTTAAAAGTTTTAATTATTTTAAATATATAGCTAATATTTATATAAAAAAATATTATTATAAATATTAAAAAAAAAGAATTTTAATAGTTTTTAACGTAGCTTTATTTTTTTATTAACTATTAGTTTATTTTAAATATAAAAATAAAATAATTATTATATTATTATAAAAACTAATAATATTTAATATAATATTAATAAAATTAAAAAATAATTTAATATTTAAATAATGTTTTATAAACTTTTAATTAAAATTTTTTTTATTTTTTTATTATATATATATAAATAATATTATAATTTATAATAATTTAAAATAATAATATTATAAATATTTAACCTTTATATTTTAAAAGTTTTAAAATATTAAATTAATATTATGTTTTAAAAAATTATTTTATAAATATTTTTTAATTAATTTATTTAAATTATAAATAAATAAATAAAAAATATATATTATAAAAAACTATATTAAAATTATATAAAAAATAAAAAATATATATAAAAATAATTATATAACTAAAAAAATATATATTATAGTTTTAATAAAATAGTTTTTTTTAAAAAATAAAAAATAAAAATATTTAATAAAAATATATAAAGTTATAGCTAGCAGCCTTAGTAGTAAATGGTTAGCCCGTATATATAAGTGTAGTATATATAGCTAGGTTATAGCTAGTGCTATAGCTTACTTATATATATATTTATTTATAAATTATTTAAATAGCTTATTACTAAAAATTAAAGCCCCCGAAGCTATTTTTTTTCTTTAGCTTATAATTAATATATAAATTTAGAATTTATTATATAAAACCGCGAATATAATTTTATAATAATTATAAACTTTTTTAAATGTTGTTAGTAATTAATTTATTATATTTTTTTTTATTAAATAATTTTTACTAGTAGAATAAAATATTTAAAGCTAATTTATTTATATATTTTTATATAAAATAGTTAATTATAGTTTTTAGAAGTTTATAAACGTTTTTATAAAAGTTTATATAATAGCTATTTTTTATAGCTATTTTTACCTTATGTTTTAAAGCTTTTATAGCCTTTTGTTTATATTTAATTTTTTAATTAGTTTAAATTTTTTTTTTTTAAATACTTTATAGTATACTTTTTATATAAATTATATATATTTTAAATTTATAAATATATTTTTTTAAATTTTATAAGTAGTTTAGCTGATTTTTTGCTTGGATATTTTTTTATAGCTTTTTATTTGTTTTTAACTTTAACTTGTTATTTTTATTTTTATACTTTAAAATATAAAATATTTAATTTTATATTAAAATTTATTTTATTTTAACTTATAGTTATATTTTTTTAATAGTTTAATTATAAGCTAGGTTTATTGTTTAATATATTTAAAACTTTATTTAAATAGTTATTTAAAATATTAAAAATAACTTTTTAAACTAATTTATAGCTAAAATTATTTTAATTTATTAAAATTATATAAATAAAATTACTTAGCTTTAAGCTATTTTAAATAGCTATATTACTGCTATTTTTATATAAAAGCTTTATTTTGTTTTATTTAAATCTTTTATTTTATTTAGCTTAGTTAAATTTAATATATAGTTATTTTTATTTAAAAATAAATTATATATTAATAGTAATATAATTAGCTTAAATAAAACTAAGTTTATTTATATATACGAAAAACTTAAATAAAAAGTTTAATAAATTATAAAACTTATTTTTATATATATAAAATTTAATAAATAAAATTTTATTATAATTATATTAATATTTAATTAAATTTATAATAATTTTAATAAAGTTATAAAAACGTTATATAAACTTAAATTTATAAAAATAAAAAATAATAATATAATATATATATTTTTTATAATTTAAAAAAAAATAACTAAAATATAAATATTTTAATATAATTTAATATTTTTTATATTTAAAATTTACGCGCGGCTATTTTTAACAAATTATAAGCTAAAATTAATAATTATAAAATATTTTTTAATAAATATAATATTTTTATTAATTTTTTATTTTGTTTTAAAAATAGTTTTAAGTAAAAATATAAACTAAATAGCTAAAATTATAGCTAAATTAATTATTTTAAAAATATTATACTTATAAACTTAAAGAAAATTAAAATTAATAGTATTATATTTATTAAATTAGTTTTAAAAAAGTTTATAAATATTAACCCGGTTAATTTTTTTAATATTATATTTATTTAAATATTAAAAAGCTAAATAGTATTTAATTTTATATATAAAAAAAAATAAAAGCGTTAAAATAACTATTATTATAAAAAATATAGCTTTGTTACGTATAAAATAAAAGCTTATAATTTATTATTTTATAAAAATTATATATATTTTAAAAATAAAAGTTATAATAATTAAGTTTTTTATATAATAATAGTTTGTTAACGTTTTATATTTAATTTACTATAGTAAAAAAAGCTAGGGGGGTAGTTATAGCTAATAGCTTTAATAGTAAATAGTTAGCCCGTATATATAAATATAATATATATAGCTAAGTTGTGGCTAATATTATAGCTTATTTATATATATATTTATTTATAAATTGTTTAAATAGCTTACTGTTAAAAATTAAAGCTTATAAAAGTATTTTTTTTTTTTAGCTTATAATTAATATATAAATTTAGAATTTACTGTATTAAACTATAAATATATTTTTATAATATATAATAAATTAAATATTAATTAAAAGTATAATAGTTAAAAAAAATTAAACGTTTTATTAAAAGTTTAAACTAATAAATAATAATAAAAAAAGTTGTATTATTTTATAATATAATTTTATATAAAAGTTATATTTAATATATTAAAATTATATTAAATAACCGTTTTTTAAAATTAATATATTAATAAAATAAAAATATAAATTAATAGTTTTTTATTTATTTAATATATAAAATAAAAAACTAATTTTAATTAATTAAATATAATTAATATTATTTTTAAGCAAAATATTAAAAAGAAAAAAAAAAACTTATTAAGCTATAAAAATAATAGTATTTTATTTAATATAAATATACTGCTAGCTATATTTATATCTATAATTTTATAAAATAAATATTTTTATATTAATAAATTATTATATTATAAAAAATATATATATATATAAAAACTTAATAACTATAAATATTATAAAAATAAATCTAAAACTAATAATTACTTTAATTTATTTAAACTAATATTAATTAAATATAAAATATATTCTTAAATAAATTAATTTTATATTAAATGTTTTATTTAAGTTATTAATAATAAAAAATTAAAAAAATTAAAAAAAAACCGTAAATAATATTATTAAAATATTTATATATATAATAAATATAATATAAATAAACAAAAACTTTAAAAACTAATTAATTAATAGCTATTTAAAAAATAAAAAACTAAAAGAAATAATTGTTAAATTAAAAATACTAAAAAAATTACCGCTTTAAGCTAGATTATAACGGATTATTATATTATATCCTGTTAAAAAAAACAATTTTAATAATATTAAAATTTTATTTAAATAAAATCTTTTACGAGGTATATAATAAAAAATATTATTTTAGTATTAAATAAATAATATAAAAGTTAAACAAGTTTATAATATAAAATTTAATAAAACAAGTTTAAAAATATTTTAATTATTATTTTAGCTGTTTTAATAATAATAAAAAAAGAAAATTACCCGGTAAATTAATATTAATAAATATATTGTTATTATTTTTTTATATAATAATAATAAACTTTATAATTAATATATTAATTATTATAATATAAAATATTTTATAAAAGCTAAAAAGTTTTAATAAATATAAAATATTTTTTTATTATTATTTATAAATATAATAAAAAAATATTATTAATTTTAAAAAATATATAATATAATATAAAAAACTAAGCTAAAATAATAACTAAAATATTTTTATTTATAAATTAAAATATTTTTATAATAATTATTATAAATAAAAATATTAAATTTTTATTTAATTTTTAAATAATATTATTTTTTTAAATAAAAACCTAGTTAAAATATTTTACTATATATTATTTATAAATAAACAGTTAGTTAAAAAAAAATTTTAAAATATAAAAATTATTATTTAATATTATTATTTTAATTTTAATATTTTATAAATAATAATAATTATTTTATTATAATATATATTTAATAATTTAAAATAAAAATTTATTAAATAATTTTTAAATAAAATAATACTAAGTTTTAAGCTTATAACTTTTTTATTAATAATTTAAATCCTTTAAACAACTATAAACTATAAAGCTGTTTATAAAATATATTAAAAAAAAGCCGAAGTAGTTATTAATTTTACTGCTATAAAAATAAAAATTTATTATAATAAGTTATACCGTTTAATTAAATATAATATAAAAAATAAAATATATTTAAAGCTATATAAAAAATATTATTTATTAAAATACCTTTTAAAAAAATAGTTTTAATAAAAAATTAAACTATTAATAATTATTTAACGGATTAAAAACTTAGCTTATAAGCTAAACTTTTCCCAATATTAAAAAATATATAAAACTATATTTATAATTTAGTTTTATTTAACTTTTAAAATAAAAAATTTATATTATAAAAATCAACTAAAGCTAAAATAAATATATATAAATAAAAATAATAATAAATAAAAATTATATAAAATTAAACGCTTTATTAAATAATAAATAAACAAATAAAAAATAAACCTTTAGCTAAAATACTTAGTTTATTAAAAAAAATTCTTTCTAGTTTATAATTAATAATAAATTTAAAAAATATTTATATAAAACGCTAAAAAATTAATATATATATATATAACTAATAAAATAAATTAACAAAAACTAAACTAAAAGCTAAGCTAATAAAAATTAATTAAAAAATAAATATATTTATAAAAAATAAAGCTAATAAATAAAAACTAATAAATATAATATTAATAATTAATATATAAATTTAATTAAAATAAATATATAAATAAAAGATAATTAAAATATATATTATATTAAAATATAAATAAATAATTTATTTAATTAAATAAATATAAATATTTAACTAAAAAATAAAATTTACTACTATTTAAAAGATTTATACTATTATTATATTTTATTTCTAGCTTTTTTTTATAATAATAATTTTATAACTGTTTACCCGCTAACTATTTTATAACAAATTATAAAATAATAATCCTTTAATAAACTTATTAAATATTTATTTAATAAACAAATAAATATATTAAATATATAACTTATATAATAATAATAAACAAAAAATAAAAAGCTTTAATAAAAATTATATTAATAATTTTAACTATAAAACTAAATAAAATAAATAATATAACAAGCAAACAATTATTTTTAAACCTAGGATTTTTATTTTTTAATTTTAAAAAAATATTAATTTAAATAAAATATAAAACGTTAAAATTTAATAATATATTTTTAAAAGTATAATATATAAAACACCGGATTATTTTTTTATTATAAATATTAAAACCTTTAAATAATAAAAACTACTTAAATTTAATAAACTAGCTATAAATAAATAACTGCTATAAAGAATTATTTATTTAAAAAAATTTTAAAAACCTTTTTTAGCTATAACGTTATTTTAACTATAAATAAACTTTTAAAAAGTTATAAGCTATTTAGCTTACGGAAAGCTAATAAATAAACCTTTAAATATTAAGCTTTAAATAAAAACTAAAACTTAGCTAATAATAACTATTTAATAAAAAATAAAGAAATAATAATTTAATATAGTTAATATTTATATTTATAAAATAAAACTAAAGTTTTAAAAAATTATTTATATTATTAAAAACTTAAAAAATAGCTATAAAACATTTTTAAATAAACTAAAAATAACTATAAATATAGCAAGTATATTTTAAATATTTATAAATTTAATAAAAACAATTATTTTATAATATTAAAAAAAATAAACTAATAAAAACAATATATTTTATACTAAAGCTTTATTAGTTATAATACTTATACTAGCTTTTAATATAAAAAAATAAACTTTTTTTAAAACTAAACTAAATTTTATAGCTAGCTTATAAAACTAAACAATTATAAAAATAATTATAATTATATTAATAATTATAATAATAAAACCTTACTTAATAAACATTTAACTATTATTAGCATTATAATTAGCTAATATAATATAGCTAAAATAATTAAAACAGCTATTTTATTTAATATTAAATATTATACTTAACTATACTTGCTTTAAAACAATTATAAAAAAATAAAAATAATACTTTTAAAACAGCTATAAAAAAACGTAATAAAACGTTAATATATATTTAGCAAAAAATAACTAGCTATATTAAATATATAATAAACTTATTATTATTTATTAAAAAAACGTTTTAATATTAATAATTAAACATATAATAAATAAAAAATAATTTATAAACTTTAATAATAAAACAGCAGGTACGCTATATATTATAAAAATAAAATTTTATATAAAGCTTAAAAAACTATAAAAAATAATAGTTTAATAACTAAAAAACTTAATAAACTTATAAAACGTTTAAATAATAACTAACTTAAACTTTTAATAAATATTTACGTATATTTTAAATATTTATAATAAAGCTTTTAATTAAATTAATATAATTATTTAAAATATAATAAAAAATATTATAAATAATAATTTTATTAACAATAAAATATATAAATTATTATATTAAATATTCTAAAATATTTATAATAATATAACTAAAAAAAAAACTATAAAATATTTTAATAAATATAAAAAATAATTATTATTTTATAATTTATTTAATATAAAATAAAATAAAAACTAATTAAACTAATTATTTTTTATAATAAAATAAATAAAATAACCAGTTAAAAATTAAATATATTAAAAAAAGATTTACTAAAATATATTATAATAAATAACTAATATATTAAAATAAAAACATTAATAATTATTATATAAACTTTAAACCTATTAATATTAACCTAGCAATAATTAATTTATTAACCGCTTTATTTTTTAACAACTATTTAATATTAATTAAATAATAATAATAAAAAGCTAACTTATTATTAATTATTATACTATTAATATAATTAAACTAATTAATTAAAAAAACTTATAAAAACCTATAAATAATTAAAAACTAAGCAACATTTACTAGCTATTATTTTATATTGTTATAGCTTTTAATATAAAATAAAAATATAAAACCCACGCTTATTTTTATTTTATTATTAAAGTTTAAAAAAATAAGGACGTTTTTTTATATATTATAAAAAAAGTACTAGTAAACTTAAAAAGCTTACTAAAAAAAGCCTACTAAAAAAAAGCCAGCTAATAAAACGCTAGCTAACAGCTGTTAGCCGGGAACGATTTTTTATAGCTATAAATCTTTGCTTATATAGTAAATAAAGAATAGCAAGTCTTTTATAATCACTTTTTATAGCTTATAATAAGCTAATAATTAAATAAATAATATATATATATAAAATTCTTTAATTATATAAAAGTTTTATATATAAAAGCTTTTTTTTTTTTTTTTTTAATTAATTAATTATTATATTTATATATTAATAAAAACAAAGCTTTAATAATATATATTATATTATATTAAAATTTATAAATAAAGAATAAAAGAATAGCAAAAGATTTAGCTATAAAATATTTATACTAAGTAAGTTATATATATAAAGTGTAAGCTATAAAGCAGCTAGTATATAGTTAATAATAACTAGTAATAAATATATTAAATATAATAGCTAGTATAAAGTAAAGCTACTAGCGAACCCGTTATAAGCTATTAAGCTGTAACTTTAGTTAAATAAATTAATATATAAAACTATTTATTTTATTTTTTTAAAAACATATAATATTAAACTTTTTAACTATTTAATAATTATATATTATTTTAATATATATTATATTTTTAATATATTTAATATATTTATTAAAGTTTTAATTTTAAAACTTTTAATATTATAAAATATAAATTAAGTTTAAGTTTTATATGTATTAATAATAATAAAAGGTTATTTATTAAAAAAATAAATTATTTATATTTTATATTATATATATATATTTTATTTAATTAATATAAATATTTTATAGTTATACTTTTTTATATAAGTTTTTATATAAAATAATATATATTATTAAAGCTTTATTTTTATTAAAATATAAATATAATAATTTATAAATTATATTTTATTTTTTTTAAATATTAAAATTATTTTTTAATATTTTTTATAATTATAATTAAATTAATTTATTAAACTATTTATAATATAAAACTATATTATATTATATATTAATAAAAAATAAACTTAGCTTAAAATTAAAGTTTTAATATATATTTAAACAATATATAATTATATATAGTTATATATATATGTTTTATATATATTTTTAGTTTTATAGCTTAAAAAAACTTTTAGCTTTTAATTTTCTTTTAATATTTTTTATATTATTACGCTTAATATATTAGGTTATTACTTTACTACGTTAAAGCTTTAAAAAAATATAAAATAACTAAAATAAACGTTTAATTATTTAAAATAAACTATATATAATAATAACCGTGTTATAATATTACTTAAAAACTTTTAAGTTATATATATTATAATTATATAAACGCTTTAGCTATATAATAACTATAAGTTATAACTATTTTTTTTTTATAATTAAAAGTTTATCCTTAAACTTAACCTTTTTTATTTTTTATTAAACAAGTATTTACGGCTAGCTATTAAGCTTATTAATTATAAAAGTTTAGCTATAAATAATAAAAGCGTAATTAATATATATAATATTTAAAAAAATAATAGTATATTTTTATTATTTATAAGGTTTAAACTTATAAAGTTAAATATTTTAGTTATTATTATATTTAATATATTAGTTTATTATTTTACTATGTTAAAGCTTTAAAAAAAATATAAAATAATTAAAATAAAAGCTTAATTATTTAAAATAAGCTATATATAATAATAATTATATTATAATATTATTTAAAAGCTTTTAAATTATATATATTATAGTTATATAAACGCTTTAACTATATAATAGCTATAAGTTATAACTTATATTATTATATTTTATTAAATAATATTTTTATTATTTTATTATATAAATTTAATTAAATTATTATTAAATTTTTTAAATTTTTTAAATTTTTTATTATTTATAATAAATTTATATAACGTGGTTTATAAGCAAGTTATATATATAAGCAAGTTATATACTTTTTTTATTAACGCGTATATTTTATTTTTATCGCGTAATAATTTTATAACAATATAATATTTATTTAAATAAAGAAAATTAATTTAATTCTTGTTATTAAAGCTATCCGATTAGCTAAAAAAATTATATTTAACGTGTTTTTAAAATTTATAACATTTTTACTACTATAATACATAATAAAATAAATAAACATACTATATATAATAAAACCCGCGCTAATATATATAAACTTAATTTAATTAAAAAAATTATTTTTTTTAAATATATTTTTAATTTAAATAAGTAAAAATATTCTTTTATTTATATTATTATAAAAAATATAGCCGATTTTTTCTATAATTTACATAGTATATTTTTAATTAGTAAATAATAAGTTTATAATTTTATTAATTATTATAAAAAGTTTAAAACGCGGTTTACGCATGCTTATAATTATTAAAAAATATTATATAAAAATTTAAAAATTATTAAGGTGTAGTTTAAGCGTTATATACGCGTAAAAATATAATATAGTATTTATAATAATAATATTTAAAATTTTAATAAAATTAAGTTTATAATAAACTAAATCTGCTTATATATAGTTATTATACGTGTTAATTAATATAAAAAACATAAAATAATATAGTTTAATAATAAAAAATAGTTAATAGTAATTTATTTTATTAATTTACGCGGTTTATTTATTTTTTTATATATTATTTTTTAAAACGTTTTTTATTTTTAATATTAATACAAAAATATTAACTTTTTAATAAATTAAATATTTAATATTAGTTTTAATAAATAAACAAATAATAATATAAAATTAAAATAAATAAAATATTTTAAAAAATATTTTTAGCTGCTATAAATAAATATATATTAATTATTAGTATTAAACTAATATAAAAGTTATATATTAGCTAAGTTCGAAAAATTTTATAAAAAATAAAATATTATAACTATTTTTTTATTTTTTTATTTATTATATTTAACGCAACTATTTAACGTTAAGCTTTATAGTATATTAAAGCAGGCGTACGGTTATTAAATTAATAAATTTATTAAATTATATATTAATTATATTATTAAGCCCGAGTTTTTTATTACGTTTAAAAAAGTTTATTTTATTATTTTTATAAAATTAAATATTTTAAAAAGTTTTTAAAGGTTAGGATTAATATTTTATAATCCGCAAGCTGTAATTTTAAAGCTAAATATACAGTTATAGTTATTAATACCGATTTTTAATATTATTAACTTATTTAAACTTTAAATTACTTAAACGTTAAAAACTGCTAAAAAAATAATTATATAGTTAACTTTTATTAAAAGTTAAATTTTTAATTATTAAAAAAACTTTTTAAAGCTAATTTTAAACATTATTAATTAGCTTATAAAATTAAATTAAATATTAATATATTAATTAACTTTTATAAATAATAAAAACTAAAAGTTTTATAAAATAAATAAAATATTAAATAAGCGCTAAAAAAGTAAAAAAAAACGTTTATAAAATAAAAATAGTTTTATTATAAAAAATATAACTAATTTAATTATTTAAAAAAATATATAAGATTTAATATAGTTATAAATATTAAAAAATTATAGTAGTAGTAAGGTAAATATATTATATTAATAACGTTATAAACAATATAGTAAAACCGGCTATAATATAAGAATTTATAATAAAAAAATAAAAACAAATAATAAATTAAAATCCGATTAATTTTTAATAATAACTATTTTAGTTATAAAGTTATTAATAATTAAACTTAATAAAATAGTAAAAAATACGCGATTTATTTATATACGTAATTTATTTATAAATTATATTATATATTTATAATTTATATAAATTATTATATTTAAAATTTTTATAAAAATAAAACTTTTAATTAAAGTTTTATTTATATATTAATTAAAAAAAATTTTATAATATAAATTATAAATATATATAATAAAATTTTTTTTAAAAAATAATTAAATAATAAATAAATAAATAAAATATAATAATAAATTTTATTTTTAAAATAAAATTATTATTATTAATAAAAAGTATAAATTAAAAAAAATTTTATTTATAAATTATTTTAATATAATAATTAATAAATTATTAAATTTATATATTTATAAATAATATAATTATTAATAAATTAATAATATGTTTTAATTATATAAAACTTTAAAATATTTATAAATATTATTTTTATAAAAATTTTAAAAATAAAAAATATTAAACTTTAAAAACTTTAAAAACTTTAAAAAGTTAATTTTTAAAAATATTAATTTAAATATTTAAGTTTAAATAATTTTAAATAAAATTAAAAAAAATTAATTATATATATTTTATTTATTATTTAAAATTTTAATTAAAATATTTTTTATAATTTAAATAAAAAAATTTATTTTTTTATTTAAAAAACTTTTATAATTATTAATTTTTATTATATTTTTTAAGTTTAATAGCTATTTTTAATATTAAAAACCTTTTTAACTTAAAAGTAAAAAAGCTTAAGCTTTTAAGGGCTTTAGCTATAAGGCCGCTTAAGCCGCCCTGGGCTATATAAGCTATAGCTTACGCAGCTTGCGTAGCCCTTTGCAGCCCCTGCTAGCCCTTGCTAGCCCTTGCTAGCCTTTTGCAGCTTTTGCAGGCCTATACACCCTTTTAGGCCACCTATCCCCCTAGGCCACTTAGGCCGCGCAGGCTACCTAGGTAAGCCATACGGGCCACGCAGGCAAGCCACCCCCCTAGGCCACGCAGGCCACCTAGGCCGCAAGGCCACCTAGCCTACGCAGGCAAGCTACCTACCCCTCTAGGCTACGTAGGTAAGCCATACAAGCTACGCCTCCGCAGCCTACGTAGCTTAGGTAGCTTAAGTAGGCGGCTTACTTAAGTGGCCTAGGTAGCCTAGGTGGCCTGCGTAGCTTAGGAGGGTGGCTTGCCTGCGTGGCTTAGGGGGGTAGGTGGCTTGCCTGCGTGGCCTAGGTGGCCTGCGCGGCTTAGGTGCCTTAAGCTGCGTGCATGCGATAAAAGCCGCTTTGCGCGGCTTAAGCCGATTTAAGCCGCGTGTATGCGACAGAAGCTGATAATTGCAGGGGTCTTCCTAAATAGGAAGGCAAAATTTCCTATTTGGGCCATAGAGAATTCCCAGCCAAAATTCTAGACCAAGGAAACTTTTGTTTTATTTAGTTGTACCTTTTTTGCTAAAAACTCAGGCAAAATAATAGAACACCGGTTATAGCAAATTATACCATGGCCTCAGAATCTGTCGTCCTTTCCGCGCTAGCCGCCTACCGCGAGCACATTACCGGCGTCAATCGCCGTGCTCTGTCCACGCTCATCCCTCAGATCGAGACACTCACCCTGGATGAGCCGGATCTCTTCGAGTCGCCTGAAGAGGAGACCGAGGTCCGCCTCCAGTATGCGCTACGACTCGTCGGCGCCCCTCGAGCCAACACGCAGCCGCCCATCAAGCGCCCGTCCGACATACTGCATCACTGGGCCGTCATCGCGCCCCAAATCGCGCTCGACGGCGCGTCAGTGCATCCCGACCCAGCGTGGCGCGCCGAGATGCGCGACGCGTACACAGCCGCCGTATTGAGCGGGCTCGAACGTATAGAGTGCCCCACCAATACGTGGACGCTGCCCGCGGATTTCGGTATCGTGATGCGCCACGTTGATTCCCTTGAAGGACCAGGCTGGCGGATGCTGCGCGAGATGTCTGAGCGGCTTATCTTCTGGGAAGGGTGGGGCATGGCTGGGTTTGTTGATGTTGACCGGGTGGAGCAGAGCGTCAGGAGCGGAGACGACATTATCAACACGACGGTTGGGATCAACGACGAGTATGAAGTGGCGGGAGGCTGGGCTTGCGGGAGGGGCAATGAGGCTACTTGTTATGTGATGTACAGTCGATGCAAGGGAGGAGAAGACTGGTCATGGCGCTACGTCGCGGACTTAGGTCAGTATGGGACCGAGGTCTTCGATCACATCGTCGCTCTCCTGGACTGGTACAAGACGTACGACGAGCCGAGCGAGAACGATTTTAAAGTCACTGCGGGCGAGGTGTTCCAAGTTTGAACGGGAATACGAGATTGAGCCATGGTTGTGCTTACTATGAACATAGTTCAAGTATTCCTACACGTATCTTCCGTCCATCTTGAAGTGCGTAAACCAACCGATACCCACCAACACGCCCCGCAATCCACGAAGCCCTTGCCTACCCCTAATATGCCGTAAAAAGACACTAGCGAACCTTCAATCCACCCTTTTCGTCCCGTCCGCCGATTGACTAAGATGTAAATAGTATGCGTTACTAAGAACCAACTTAGCACAACACCCTCGAACCACAATCTCGCTGTGTTGCGAACTCGAGAGAAAGACAGCGGCAGTGGTGGCATCTCCAGCATCTCCAGCATCTCCAGCACCTCCGTGTAGCGCCCCTGCCAAAGAACGAGAGAAACGTGTGCGTGCAAGATGCCGAGTCCGCGCCGGAACATCTCAGCGAGTTCGTTCCAGACAGCGACAGCTTTCGACGCGGGCACCGCCGTATGAACACCATGCTGCAGATTGCCTAGATTCACAAATCAGTCAACAAGTTCTGGCTATACAGTATATGCAATTATGTGGGAGAACTGGAAGCGGACCTTCAATAACCCGAAAAGTCGACGCAGCTCCGCATCCGCATCGCCGTATACCCGGAATGTTGTGGCCAGGGAACAAACAGTCTTTACCCGGATTCAACAAGCGGAACCCGGCGTCTGCGCGCGGGTCATACTCGAGGACCCAGGTCGTCGCCGCGGACGGGCCGCCGTGCATGGATAGACTAAACCTCTTGAACGGGTCCTTGTCCTTTTCTTCCAAGTTTTCGTCCACTAGGTTTACGTGTACATTGTTCTGGTTTTTGGTGTTCGCGACACCCAAATAATACTGCCTGCCGATCCGACTACGCACGTAAAGGGGCGTCGGCGGCCAGACGTGGCTGCGCACGAATTCCAGCTGGTCCGCATCGAGGTCCGCATCGGTCGGGAACGGCGGTTCTTCAAGTGCCTACGGGTATTGCGTCGCAAGGGGTCGCTTAAGTATACTCACAAATTATCTTCGTCGGCGTCAGCCCAGAGGAAGCCGGCCCCGTGGTACATACATGAGAGAGGTAGGTAGGGGATCAGGGCGTGGCGCGAGATGTGCTTTGCGTGCTTGGAGAGCCCCAGTGCGTCTAACGTGATGGGCTCGGAATGGTGTAGAGCGCGTCGCACGGGTGCGGGCAGAAAGAGCAGGTGTTGTTGTCGTAAGGGGCAAGTCACTATATCCAAAGAATTCATATTTGGTTGACAATATTTATTGTGAAATGCAACTCTCGTTATACCTTACCTTTCATAAGTGTTAAAAAATCGATTCGAGACAACGGAAGACAGTAGTTCGCGTTGGGGTCGCTAATAATCAATCCACCCGACACATTTTCCGACCAGTCAAGGACATCCCTTCGACTCCAGCCCAGTAGTGAAAGTACCGATAGTAGCTCCTAGCCACAGCGCCCAGATTAGGGCAGCCTGAATGTTCGCCAGAGAGGATACCGGTGGATGCAACTTGAGTGCCATCGCAGTTGGTGCCCGAGAACAGGCTCGCCGTCGGCTTGGGGTTCCCAGTGCCGTCTTGGATGAGGAGGATGCTGAAAGTGTCACTGCTGGCCTGGTGACAGGCGCCGCCGCAGCCAAAGTTGGAGGTCGAGCCGAGGCCGTTGCCCGAGCAAGAGCTGCCGCTGGAAACGTTGGCCTGGTGGTTACCCGAGCGAGCCATGAGATTGGTGGCAGGCGCATCGTCCGAAACCGCGGGCACTTCGCAGCTTAGGTAAGTTTAGTTCAACTCAATGTATGGTACATCTATCCGGCTCGTGCTGTGCGTTGTGGCGCGTTTCTGAGGTATGGGACTGAGGGGCACTTAGCAGCCAGAACAGTGGCCGTAAAGACCGACAGATTGAAAAGGATGGACTGGAACATCATTTTACATTCTGGAACTGGGTGAGTGATGAAAGCTGAATGCGATGCTAGTTGTTAAGAAAGAAGTGAGATTCACTGTCTTCGGTAGGCTTTATGTCACTGACGAGGAGAATAATCATTGCTTTATATCGCTTCCATTTTCTTCAAGACATTTTGAAGAGAATTAGTTACCGATATCTGATATGCCCTATCTCGCTACATTTCCTACTGCCCTGAAGAGGAAAGTAGGTAATAATGTTTAAGTATGTCAGCCCATAGAATTTTTAATGCAACCTCTTCATGTCACTTTTGCTTACTTCCAGTCCCTCTATGCATAACCAATACGCCGCCTCGCCGAATTATTTTCCCTCATCTAGAGTGTCTGATTGGCAAGTCTCTGCTGCCTAGTTCAATACACTTGTGCCTAGAATGTAGCAAATCTGGGCTGTAAGAGTAGCATGATCCACAAATCGACGAAATATCGTTAGTTATATGCGATTAATTCCATGGTGGTTAGTTAACATCACGCTGATCAGACCCCGGGGCTCGACTTTGAATAAAACAGTTGTATCCTTTACCTCGCCCTTATTCTGGGACTCGGCTTATTCAAGAATTAGACCTTCACGCTAGACTGCCAGACTAGCAGACAGCATCAGAAGAACAATTCCTTGCTCTAAAAGAAACCGTGCTTTCCACGCTAGTGCTACATCATAGCCATGAAACTCTTCGCAACTCTCCGTTCCGCGATGGCGGTCTCCATGACTGTAGTCGTTGCTGTTCCGGTTAGTTCTACCTCTTTTACAAAACTACAGTTTTATCTATATATCGGTATATGGATTGAAGTGGGCATAGTTTCTAGCACTCAGGCGTAGGGAACTGTCACACGTATCTAAAGACTGGGACCTACGCCCGAAACAAGGTGTCAGGGTCTCTGTATTTGAGATAGGTAATAGATTCTTATTGTTACGCAAGACTGCATGAAACGCCGTCATGGAGCTAATCTGGCTGGATACAGAAAGCCTCTCCGCTGCGTGTTTGTGGTACTCGGACCCGCATATCATGTATATACCTATAGGCCAGTTCGTACAAATCTCGATTGCGAGTCTGAGGAAATTCGACAGTACCTTCAGAGTTGGATTCAGCGGCGTAAAGCCCTCTCTATAATGGCACCGAAGACCCCGATCCAAATCTCGTTTGAGAACTCTCCGCAAGCAAGCTCCGCTGTCAAGCAGGACCGTCTAGTCCGGAAGGCAAGATTTGAAGAAATACAGAAGCATCAAAGGGAGCATCAAGAGGAAAAAGAATCGCTGCCAGTAGGTGAGGTTCGGTGGGAACGGCCGCCCTACGCAAAAGCCTAGTGAGTATTAATCCTCTGAACCATTTTGTTCATGTTTTGGCAGATTTCAGATCGCACGATTTACTTTTGGGGCCAAGATAATATCTAAAGCACCTCAAACCCCCATAAGTCATGCTGTGGATGACAATAACTGACTCCAGGTGCTGCAGTCCTGGTCGGGCAGAAAAAGCCGGCAATCCCTCCGCTTCAGCACAAAACGTGCTGGGAAAACGCAGTGCAGCACCCGATTCGCCGAGCAGTGTCCAACAAGAGGGAAAACCGTTGGCAGACATCGAGGAGGGGGAATCTCGGCGTAAAAGAGCAAAAGTTTCCGACTCGGTGGTGGCACACAGGGAGGATATGGTATGCCAGGAGCAACACGAGGAATCCAATACGGTAGAGAATCCAACCTCACCGAACAGATCGACTACGTTAGACACGGCAGAAGCTTCCGCTGAAACGTGAAGTCGGGCTTCCTATTCTTCGCGAGGGGTCCGTACGACAATAAGCATCGAGGCCTAGGCACCCCTCAATACTTGTTCCGCCCACCCGCAGAGTATCTGGCAGTCATAGGCTCTACAGCCTTCAAGACTTGAACCCGGATATCGTTCCTATCAAATATGTATCTTACCTGTTAAACTGTGAGGGATCACATAAGCCTAACTTAAAGAGAGTCGATCAGGCAATGAGTAATAGCACATGGGAGACGACTACACAGGACGCCTTGGTGGGGGCAGGTGTGTCTTGTCCAGCTGATTATTGGTGATACTTACCAAGAATACAATGCCATCTTTTTTTGCACTAGGGGGAGTACAAGAGGGGTCGATCGCCGAGTTTAAGTCTTGTTCAAGAAGTTAGAGTACTAGCCAGACGGCACCGTAGTAGCTTTCACGTGAGACAGAGCGGGGGGTTTATAGGCAACGTGATGCACGAGGTTGTGGTTACCATGTCACCTTTGTGAGTATTATCCATACCACACTTAAAATCCAAACTCTCAGGTATTGATTCAAGGAGACGTAGGAAAACCAACTCGTCCATGTAAAAAGACAGAATAAGTTTTGACAGTGTTCACTGCTGAATACCTACACTTGGTGTGTTGATAAAGGTAATATTAGTTGTAGTAGTGAAAGTTTTTAAGTGTAGGGTGAATCGTTCGTTTATTTCTATTCCTACCATATCGGCGTTGGTTTAATCTAGGGCTATAATAATGATAGGGATGAAACAGAAAGAAGACGTATAGGCCCGGGAGCATAGACCTGTATCGTATTTGCCTCCAAAGCCCAGCCACCTGCCTACAAGATTGCGAGACCGAGATATTTCCACATATCTTGCGTATTTGAATCTATTTCGTTGTGGTGGGGGATCAAAGCTGCTCGACAGTCACCTCGTTAAGGTTTAGCTTTGCGTGGGGTCACTGCAGGGTGATATTTCCACGTATCGGTACTTGTCAATTCTCGTGAGTAGTTCCAGCCCTTCTCTGTGCGGGCGGACTGCGGGGTACCTTGTAGCGTGGTAACGGTCTGGGGTTACATAAGTACCCACCTCATGTCTGGTCGCCGACATGCTATTATCACTAGGCAGATTATGCGGTGCAGGTGGTCATCATTGCTACTTTGGATGAATACACCTCGTACCATTCTCCCGCCGATTAGTTCAATCTACCCCGCTAGATGGAAATGTAATTATCTTGGGCCCGTCAATCTCATGTTATAATAAACACTCACGCCAGACACTAAGATCCATAAACAGTCGCTCACAGTGGTACCGCCGTCAATTCATACCATGGCAAACGATAATACTCACCCTAAAGTGACAGAAGGGGCGAAGCTTGAAGGCAGTACCAGTCAGCTGAATATACACTTGGAGAAACAGCATGGCGATTCCAACACGCCATATAATGTTGACTCAGTTCTGGAGAATTATGCCACTATCATGGCTACTAATAGGCCAGATCCACGAGGACCAGGCCATATCAAGTTGTATATTCTCGCCGCGACCATTTTCCTTTGTTCTACCATGAGTGGTCAGTATCGAGCTAACATTTCGGAACAAACGACATGCCTTCGCTAACCTTGAGGCAGGATTTGACAGCTCCCTGATGGGATCAATCAATGTGAGACCTCGACCACCATTTCTTTTTCTTTTGTTATTAAAAAAATTTACGATTGTTCCGCCAGCTGTATGGACGGCCTTCATATGCTTATACCAACCTAATTATAGGCTTTGCCTAATTACACAGAGTATTTCGGATTACCTGCTACTGGGAATGCATCTACAGGAATTGTCTTTGCCATCTTCCAAGTACGTATGAACGTAAGAGCGAAAGTAGACATTCAGCATTTAACAATTGATTAGGTTGGGCAGATTGGAGGTGCTCTATTCGTGTTTCTCATTGATTGGTACGGCCGAATCTGGCACATCTTCATCGGATGTCTAGGCGTCATCGCTGCGACTGTCGTTACTGGCCTAGCGACCAACCTACCTACGTTCATTGGAGGACGGTTTCTACTGGCCTTCTTTGCTACTCTAACTACGACGGCGGCGCCATTATATCTCGTTGAGATCTCACCTGCAGCATATCGAGGAACAATTGCTGGGACATTCAACACTTTCTACTATGTCGGCTCCATCCTAGCAACATCTTCTGTGTATGGCTGCCACAAGTATCTTGCAGATCAGGGGAACCTCGACTGGCGAATTCCAATATGGCTCCAAGCAGTTTGTGCTGGGCTGGTTGTCTTAGTTATCAAGTTCTTCCCCGAGTCGCCTCGTTATCTCATTCTAAACGACAAGCATGAGGAGGCAAGACGGATCATAACCAAGTATCACACAAATGGTGACCCCAACCATCCTCTAATAGATCTCCAGATGAAAGAAAGTGCGTAGCCATTTCCCTCTTGTTTTAGCAACTTTCGGAGTACATGCTATCCTTTTAGGCCAAGACAGTGTCTAAAAGCTTCCGAAGCCCTCATAAATCACACTCAAAATGGTGATAGCTAACTCCGAGCGTTCTAGTGCTACAAAGTGTGCAGGGAATCCCCAAAGCGACGTGGAAAGATATGTTTGACTTACGGGTACTTGTTGAGACAAGGTCAAGTCGATACAGGCTGATGCTAAACATGGTCTTTTCCTGGTTTGCCCAATTCAGTGGGAACAAGTAGGTCTTCCACATCAAAATGCCACAGTCCCCTATTACATGATGCTGAGATGGCTTCAGCATTATATCGTACTATCTTCCGGTAATGCTAGATGCAATTGGTGTCAAAGATACAGATACTAAGCTTGTAAGTAAGGTCCTCTGGACTCATGCTGCCCTCCTCCCACCTAGATACCTTTCTGTGGACTTGCCTATAAAACTATTATCATAACTTTATTAAATATCTGACGCACACGTGTGGATAGATCTTAAACATTATCTACTCAGCCATTGGCTGGGTTTTCTCCACTTGTGGTGCTCGTCTACATGATATTGTCGGCCGTCGCAAAGTATGTAGTTCCAAGAGATTTCCCCTTGTCACTTTTAATGAGGCGTGAAGTGTCGAACTGTTTCTTAATAATACTTTCGGTCTCTTTAACCCACTTACGTTTACAAAGCCCTTAGATATTCCGCCAAGAAATCCATTACTTACAATGAACTGTCTAGATGCTGATGGGAAGTACATTCGGCATGGCCATCTGTCTTGCATTCGTAGCTGCTGGGTCAGCCGGCAAGATTGAATATAACAACAACGCCGCGGCAACTTTGTCCATCGTATTCATATTTGCGTTTGGCGCTACCTACTCGGGAGGTGCGTCTACGTTAGTTCGTCCTACTAATTCACCTTACTAACGAGTAAAAGCCTTCACTCCCATGCAGCCAGTGTATCCCGCCGAAGTTGTCTCAAATCGGATGCGAGCCAAAGCAATGGGGGCCTACAAGATCACATCGGGTGCTGCAGGATTTCTGAATACTTTCGTTGCCCCTATCGCTTTATCTAGCGTACGTGTTCCCCGTAAGCCATATTTTTAATCATGTTCCAGAAAACTCACTCTAGCATATAGATAGGATACTGGTTCTACGTATTCTTTGTCTTTTGGGATACTTTCGAATTCGTATTCATATACTTTTTCTTCGTAGAAACGAAGGGCCTCACACTTGAGGAACTGGATGCGTAAGTCTCTCTCATTCATGCCACGGAAACATTCAATGCCCTATAAATCATTAAATGATGCTCTACTGCCTCTAGACGACATCCTCAGTATCTCCTTAAACCATTATCCCCCAGTCCTAGCCAAGCTAACTTGAACCAGAATTTTCGAGGCAGACAACCCACGTAAGGCCAGCGTACAAGCGAAGAAGAAGCTACAAGAAACATACAAGTTGTTGGGAGCGAGGGACAAAATGATCATATAGATAACTTGGATATCACCGAGTCCAATGAAGATTGGTAATCCCGACTAGAAGAATCGCCTATGTTCGCTGATTAATAAGATCTCGCTGTTAAGCACATTACTCTACTTATCCCCGTCTCCACCAATGGTTGACTTGACTAAATCGATAGAAGCCAAATTTGGCCCCCATATTTTTCCAGGTCTAGCGTCGTTAAGCTTCAAGCCCCAAACCGCTTTTAAGAACTCAAACCACTACAATTTAGTCAGCAATCAAGGCGAGTTGGCTAACTACAAAATTTTATTCAATCCTCCAAAGGAGTCATACGTCTATGTTTCATATTAGCAGATTGCTCGGCGGAGTTAAGGTTAGCGCAGAGACTAGGTAGGTAGCTAGAAATCATGAATCAATGTATAAATGTCATGATGCATCTTCAATGAACGTTAACTCTCTGCTTCTCCCCGTACATCAGTCCTTCTATTCCTAGTCCCAAGCCACGATGTATTTCTCTACCTTAACCCTGCTGGCCTTGGCCTGCGGAAACGTCCTTGCGACTCCAACGCCCAACCACGCTCCTCGTTCAGCAACACTGCCGCTCCCAGCCCGAACTATCTTCCAACTCGACAACAACACCGTGCCTAACAGCTGGTTGGAAAATATAGCGTTACGTCGCAATGGCGACCTTGTTGTGACCATGCTACAACCTAACGCATATATTTACCACATCCAGCGGCCACTATCCGGCTCACCCGAGGCGTCTATAATCAGTATTCCAAATGCTAACGGACTGATTGGCATTGCTGAAACGAGCCCGGATGTGTTCGCCGTCGCAGCTGGGACATTCAGTGCCCTTGCTACACGTGAGTATTTCTTACTAGTCATCGTCGGCATAATGAAGCATTTTTCTGCGTGCATGTCATTTGTTATCACAATTACTGACTCTATGTGTTGTAGCGGTCTCGGGGACCATGGCTGTCTGGGAGCTTGACTTGAGGGGACCAGAGCCGATTACTCGGCTTATTACAAAAATGCCTGAGGCGGGGTTTCTCAACGGCATTACTGCTGTACCCAACTGCGCGTCACCCGCTATTCTAATTGCGGATAACGGGCTCAGTCGAGTCTGGCGCTTAGACTTGAAGACCGGCGAGTACGAGACCGCAGCTGAAGTCCCCGAGATGGACAGCGTGGCCAGCGCTGCAGTTCCCTTGGGCGTCAACGGCGTGAAGATTCGCAATGGAAATCTATATTTCAGCAACAGTAACCTTGCGTCCATCTACCGCCTGCCTATCGATACGAATGGCGTGGCAGTCAAGGGTGCCAAAGCAGAACTAGTGGCATCGTTCGACACTGACAATATCGACGATTTCGTGATTGACGAAATGGGGCGGTTCTGGGTTGCCACCGACTACAGCGATGATGTAGAGGTTGCCAAACCGGGCTCTACCGGTATTACTGTTGCTGGTAAATCGGGGCAGCTCACCCTCGCTGGAGATACAGCTCTGGCATTTGGGGGTCGGACAAAGAGCGATAAGAATATTGTCTACGCAGTCACAGGAGGAGCACTGGCCCATCCAGTCAACGGCACCATTACCGAGCCAGCGAAGATAGTTGCGATCGATAGGACTGGCTTCCGGTAAGAGTTTTGTTAAGCTGGCTGTGTGCTACATCTCTTCATGAATGAGAGTATGTGGAATGAGGTTTAATAAGGACTGTGAAAGGGGTCCCAACATTACATAATTGATGTAGGATAAATATTATACAACTTGCATTGTCTCTACTACTAGACTGACGTGTTCATCTGCTACTAACACTGGCGAACTAAATCATTTTATTGGCGTTTCGAGAAGAAAGCTTCAGGCCCACTTTGATTATCAGATGTCTGAATCCCTTTAGCATGTAGGTAGTCGAATTCTCTTGCCAGTAACTTCGCCAGAGGTTACCCGGTCTACATACTGTTCTTACATGTCTGACAACGTCCAACAACAGCCCCCAAAACAAAACAAAACAAAAAAATTGTCGTCATCAGCAATACAAATTAGACTCTTGCTCCTATTTTAGAGCATCATACTCGCATTCTCACATTTTTTACTAAGTATGAAGCGATATTAAACACTTAAACACTATACAGGGCAACGTTTTGCTTACTCCATCGTGGCTGTGCTCTCGGCGTCATCTTGTAAGAAAATTGAAGACACCCGCATCATTTGTCTTATGGGCCCGCGAGGCTTAGGTGCTAGTATCGCTCGAGCCCGAAATTCGCTTTTGCACGATGTTTTCGGTGTAAGTACCTCGATATGATATACCTTCAACTTAGTTGTGGGCCGTTGGCTAGCGCGCCAAGAATACCTGACATGCTCTCTTATTCCCCTTTCATGGGTCCCCGCTATCTGGATGATATTAGTCTTGTTCTTTACTCGTTCTTCACTTGTTCTTTTATCCGCTGTGGTGATCAACTAGGACCTACGGAGTATTAGTGAAGCAGTATGAGTGACAATTCGGCCAAATTGGCCAATAAGGAGTTAGTATTTCATGTATATAAGAGGTGTGGGATTTTATTGGACGGACGTCCCAAAAACAAGGGGCCCGCACCCAGACCTGGCCCACCTACATTTACGCACACTGCTTGCAATCAAGAAACTCCTCATTCATCTAAGTGATCTATCTAAGCCTCGAATGCGTAATGGTCTGCCGAAATGAATAATCCCCATTGGCGAATTCATTAGGCGCAGTTTTTTACCCGGTCGTGTATCGGGAAAATAAGAGAATGGAAACGTATACTAGCAATAGTGTTACGTTGCGGGTTCAAGTCTAGCCATTACTAAGTAACAGGAAATAAGGCGTAAATAGCATAGAAGACATACAGATTAAAATAGCAATATGGCGGATTCACCCTTGTAATATTAATTAATAGTCGATGAAGCTTGCTCATCAAAGTCAACGTCCCACGCCGTTCTTCCATCACACAAAAGTTATCTAAATAGCATTATTCGACACTCCAATGCAAGTACTACAGCCACCAATTGCTATTCAACCCACATGTCTTTTTAATAGGCTCTATCATTATGTCTCCCGTCTCCCGCTCCATCACTTGTCCGATACCTCCATAGTTACAGGTTTATTCCTCCACTTTACCCTGGCCACTTTGAAAGGAGAGAACGTCTTGTTGACTTGAGATGCCCCCAGGCCCAGTTTAACTAACCGTGACTTTCTTAAGTAGCACATTTGTTATGGTGGTCTCTGTCAAGAACCTTGTACTAGGCAATAGACTCTTGTTGTTGTTGCACGAAGGTCTCTAAAACACCCTGGTGGAACCATCCTGACTATACAAAGAAGTCTCTTTGTCTCGTGACAGTCTCAATATTAGACGTGGAAAGATTCATATATACAGAGTTACTTAGCACCTCATCACTAAATGTTGTGCTATATTTAGTAGTTCACCAATAGCCCTACTGACTTCTAGTAATTAGAGCTCGTTTACTACGAACCTTCAATTGGAAGGAGGGGGGAGAAAAAAAATGACACCAGCACAAGAGAATAAGCAGATAATAGGCCGTCGAAATATGATCAAGGAGATTAGAATAGAGATACAGCGAAGGGGAAAACCAGAAGACAAGAATTAATGGACGGGATGGTCTAAGTATGTTAAGTTGTTTAATCCCAAAGGAAACTACAGACTATTAGACGCCTGTGACTGCTCACCATTATGAGGAGGGCAGACCACGAAATCGAAGCAAGTCCAATGCAGAACGGCCACGACCTTTTGCTACCTAGCCGTAGGAGCGACTACCAAACCACTTTGCTTGGGTAACCACATACTGAAGCTAGCAACCTATCCGCCTCATGAAGACATGTACACGCACATATGTCTCGAATATTTCGAGACGCTCCTTGGAACAGTAATATGAAGTGGACAGCACGTGCGGTGGAAAGGGAGCAAGTACCTTCTATTGTAGTGGTATCATAGCTTCAGTTACTAGTGGACCCACACATAGTGAACCCACCTCGCTGCGCTTGGTGGGCGTCAAATATGTAGCTCATGTTAATAATATGGCTCATTTTGTAATCCTACTTGTCACCAAAAATAATAAAACTACACCTAAATATACTGTTTTAAAATAGCTATATATAATTAACGAAAAATCGGAAAAATATTCGGATAAAAGAATAATATTATTTATATATTAAATAATCTATATTATAATTTCCGAGTTAATTAAATAAATAGCCGTTAAAATATAGTCCGTTAAAAAATAGATTTTATATAAAGGTATTAGCTAACAAGGGGCTTAACGCACGGGCCAACGAGAGGCTTAACGCACGGGCCACTTTTATATATATTTACTTAAATTCTATTATTTTAACATAGTATATTTTAACGGTTATTTAAGTAAATAATCTAAAAATTATAACATAGATTGTTTAATATATAAATATTATTATTTTTTTATCCGATTATTTTTCCGATTTTTTATAAATTATATAAAGCTGTTTTAAAACCGTGTATTTAGGTGTAATTTTATTATATACGTTAACTTTATAAATAATAAATATTTTTAGCTAAAATTTTAAACGTAGGTTATTTTATATATAGTAATAATTATTTTATTATCTGTTCATTTTTACAATTTTTAGTTGATTTGTTATAGCTGTTCAAAGTACGATATTTTGGTGTAATTTAGTCGATTTAGCTCTTTAAGTGAGCCAGGTTATTGACATGAGCCACATATTTGACGCCCACCAAGCGCAGCGAGGTGGGTTCACTATGTGTGGGTCCACTAGTAGGCAGTTGTTCGGTATAACTCGGTTCAAGAGTTGTTTTCTATGTCTATTTTCTGTGCCCAAATTATTTTGCAATGTAGGAGTAAGAGCACCTTAGGATGACCATAATAGAAAGCTTACATCTAAGTGACCGACGCCTAACGGCCATCTGAGCAAGGCCAAGTATCTTTAGGTAGTTGGTTGGGTTTATTTCGCTTGCCATAGCCGTTTACATTTTGTGAGTACGTAGTAAACCCGCAATGGAAACCACGCCCAATCCACATCAAGCCATCAGTGCATTGTATCTGAGATGATTAGTGGGCGAGATATTAATGATTATATCCTAAAACATTTCCAATGAAAGTATAACGAGAACGGAATAACTCCGCCATGGAGTGAAGCCAGAATGTATAATCTCAGCAATGAAATGACCTTAGCAACTCTATGAGAGGACGATTGGTTCGGAGTATCATTGCAAAAAGTGGCTTACTCGATTGGATACTCTTAACGTAGCACTAGTGAGCTACCAGTTCAAGAATTTGATATTGGTGAGAGCGAGTTGGCCGCAGCCGTAGGATTCGTATCAAGGTTGTTAGATGTCAAAGTTGACAGTACCGGCCGGGTAAGTTCTACACTTGTTGACGAATATCGCTTACCGCTAATTGAGAGCCATTCTCCCATTTATTGGTCCTTCACGCTGAGACGCAAATATGTGGCAGGAAGATTCGCTCATACGTGACCTAGTAGTGCCCAGTCCCATCTAACTGGACAGCCTGAGTAACTGCGCCATTGGCTGGGGTTTGCGGCGTGGCTTCATTCGCAATCCGAGTTTCACGCGCATATGTACAGAAGAGCTGGAGGCCTCTTGTGTAGGTAGTATATGCCCGTCGTTAATTCCACCGGTCCACGTCATGGCGCGAGCATAGGGGGTGGCACTGTTGGACTTCACCTATATCAAATGTTAAAGGGGGGAAGCACTGCCTTCTAACAGTACGTTCCATACTTACTGTAGTCGATAGGACAGTGGTCTGACTAAATCGAAATTGATCAGAAGTCTCTGTTGGATATGCTACTACGGGTCTATCTACATGGTCGGTAAATTCTGATGAACTACTTTAGAGGAGGCCAGACTCTACATTTCAATGTGTTGTACATTCATTCTCCCCCATGACCAGTGTCATCTACCTGCCTAATGTTCTGGTGGTTAACGAGCCTCTTGGAATATGGCTCGAGCCACACTGTGGTAGGAACCGCCGAGACGTGAGAGATATGGAATGCATAGTGAGGCCCGAATGAAGCTACACACCCACCAGCGGACTAAAGGGGGTTTTGGCCTATGCATACCTTCGATACGCTCCCGGGGCTAAGCTGCTCTGTTGCTCTGTAGTCTGTAGATGTCGTACCACATCGGCCAATGGCTGGTTCCCGAGCCCCGTGTGTGCCCAGCTGGCGGATGGTGATAGGTATATGATGGTAACATACTTACCTATGCAAGGTAATATGTGTAATTATGCTGTAACCTGTCGGTATACTACTAGGTAGGTACCTTAGGTGTGCTGTAATTACTTAGGCGCCGGCTTAGCCATCAGCTACATGAGTTTCTTGTGTCTCTTCACGATGGTGGTATCAGCCAATTCCTTAGTTTAGTTGTTAATGGAATTAGACGTTGGGTGGGATTCGAGAATGGCCCCTTCCCCTACATGAAGATCTGTCAGTGTCGTTGATTACGTTATTACTGCGCCATCCCCCTTTCCATTCTTCGTATTCACACCCGCTGGTCCCTGTCCAGCTGAGGTCTCAGGGCCAAGCCACATATTGCATAAGAGACTGGCAATGTGGACCCAATCAGCATACCGGCTCCGGTGCACCGCCACGGTACAACCGCTAGACAAGACAAGACTGGCCAAGTGAAATGACCAGCGGGGACAAATTACTCCCGACCCGCCGACGAAACCCGCCGAACGGTCCTATCTGAAACTACCCACTTAGCCTACGACGTTCCGTAAGACGTTCTTTATTGATTCCATCGGCATGATCGTCTGCCCACATCGGCAGACGGGTGCTTCGCCCGATGGATTGGACGAAGCTGTGTTTTACATGAAGATGACTAGGTAGTTTCACACCTTTTATAGTTGTGCCAGGATGTCGCTGCAACGAGATATGAGCGGAAGAAATAATGTTTCGACCTACGGTACCGGTAGCAGGGATGCTGTAGTGTAAGTAGAAAGACACCTTCACTACGCATTTACGCTGTACATTCTGCAGTCCTCGGCGCCATTGAGGTTGACCTTGTGTGTCCTGGGCCGGGTTTCCCCAGGCCCTCGGAAGTTAGTGATGCGAGAGACCGACTGTATTCCTGTCATCCTTAGAAGAACAGTGCAGGCAACATCACCTACCCATGTTTGGCACCATATGGTGAGTAGCTAGGTATCATTAAACTCACCGCCAATGATGACATTGGTTCGGTTTACATGTCAACCCCCAACATATGTGCATATTTCATCCCGTTTTCGAAGTTGTTGCAGTCGCCCTACCTGCCAAGTGCCCGGACCTGTCGTTCGCAAGTTTTAATCCATCCACGAACAGTCTGGTCTAGTATGCTACACTCTAGGTAGGTTAGTGTGGTAAGCGGTGGTGGCTGTGCTTTTGGGACCAGCAGATCCGGTTGGCCCATATCCATACCATGGCTATTAGATAGTGCAGTGGTCTGCGCACCTACTTATATGCTGTGCTACGCTTGAAGTAAGTCAGGTAAGATAGGTAGATCCATTTATACTCCAGGCCGCCATTTAACAGCGAACCAGAAGCCACGAGACTCGTTATCTATCGTCGGGGATTACCCAGACTCAGCATTTTGAAAACATCTACCTCAGATAATAGCAACGTCCCAATGCCGACAAATCCGGCCGTCCGTGCTGCGGACAGGTTTGCTTCGAGGGTTTGATACCATCCGAGTTGGTTCCTTGGCAATGTGAACTAGCTATTGATAAACACTCGTATAGTATACTAACCCAGCATACATCCGGACGGCTGGTCTTTGCCTTGATTGCTATTTTAGGAAAGTATTCGCTACTCTACTCGCTACTCAAGAACATGAACCGATAGATATTGATTGTAGCGATTTCTTTGCTATAGAATCTAGAATGCCTACCCATTTTCTTGGGTACGATGTACACGTGTTTAATGCGGAGATTGGGCCAGTACGGCTGTATAGCATACCTTCTATAACAACTTTGTCGTTGCCTGCAGAACATCCTGATTCCCGATTAGGTAGGTATTCCGGATTATTCACCCATGCCTCATCATCGTCGTCGTTGCCGTCGTTGTGTTGAGCACAGCATCGTCATCACTTACACCGCCCCTCCTCCCGCTAGCTGGTAGCCTGAGGCACGCTTCCCATTATCGCAGAGAAAGCAGGTCACGATTGGACGGTAACGCTTGAAGAGGAAGCTGGCCTCGTCATCTATGCTCGTCCCTGGTATGTCCCGCTTTGGTGTTTCCTGCCCACTACACATATCGTAGGTCAGTGAGGGATGCATGTAACGGCTAGAAAAACAGGACGGGACAACCCCGAATACCAACATCTCCACGGGCGGAACGTCCTAATTCGCCAGGCAGGTCGGGGGAGCGGGCTTCAAGGTTCCAAGTTTTAGCCAGTGGCCCAGTGGTCCAGTGGGCCCAGTGCACAAAACCTTAAGCAGGCATAGGTAGTGCACACGCATAGTGCACACCCCAGCTACCTATCAGTCGGCCCCATCGCACTCCCTCGCACTTGGGAGGCTTACGCGTCCTCTCCCCTCTCCCGGTGCGTACTGGCCACTGATCCCTGTCCACCACCGTCGACGAGCCAAGCGCCCAAGAACCAAAGAGCAGAACCAAAGAGAGTGCCGAGAGCGCCAAGCCACCCAGAGAGCCCTGACGGCTACCCGCTGCCCCCTCGGCCGCCCGCTTCCAAGGTTAGGTTTCCAGTAGCTGCACCTCCCCCAATCCTCTTAACGCCCATGGTCCCAGCAGATCTTACCCACCCCCCATTATTTCCGATCCCTTTCCCTTTCACAACCCTTTAACCAACACCAACAATATCAGCATCAATACCGACCATCGCGCCCAGCAGCCATCACGGAGTATTAGCTCCCGCCTTTCAAGCACGCTCGTTTCCTCTCTGGTGCGCCGTCGTCGAGACACAACCACCGCTAGCATTGTCATGATGGAGACCCACGGGTCAACGAGTGCCTCACCGGTCTCCGCCGACCCTCTCGAGATGTTCGATTTCATCAAGTACAATGGAACCCCGTATCAATCGCCGTCGCTCTCGCCCACCGGCGCGAACAAGGCACAATTCACCCCGACCACGGCCGCCATGACAACGACTCCTGCCACTTTGCCTCCAAACCAGACGTTGTCCGGCCCCAGCCATCAATACGATGCCTACAAGCAGCAGACACCCCTTGTTCCGGGTGCTTTGGCTAATACTTTCGCTATCAATGACGCCAATGTCCAGATGGCCAACTACGACCTGGATTACATCAACCCGGGTGAGGAGTTGTACGATTTCAACAGCACTGCCCAGAACTCAACGACCACGCCCGACATGGATATAGACTTCGACTCCCCAGCCGTGCCGGCCTTCTTCTTCCCGGCAATACATAGCAACACGGCGTCCGCCGGTGTCGCGACCCAACCCGGCACGGTTGGCCGGATGTATCCTGGCATGCATGCACAACGCGCGGCCATGGCCAAGGCTCAGGCTCAGGCCCAGGCCCAGGCCGAAGCGCGGGCGGAGCAGAAATTACAGCGTCAGGTAGAGATAATGCGACGCCAAGAAGATCAACAGCGTCGGCAACCAATGCCACAACCAAAGCAGGGTCGCCTCAAGGCTCCTCCGCCAACAGATCCCATTGTTGAGCAGAAGATCACGCAGCTGCTGAACTCGATGCGGTCAAACCCGAGTACATCGGAGTCCGGCGACGACGACAACTCCCCTCAGGTTCATGTACCCCGTCTCAAGAAGGAACAGGACGAGATGGATGAGGATGAGCTTCTGCTTGCCAGTGAAGAAGGCAAGAAACTTAGCAGCAAGGAGCGACGCCAACTGCGAAACAAGGTCTCCGCTCGTGCTTTCCGCTCCAGAAGAAAAGGTGAGAACCCTCTAGTAGACCAGATACTTGAGGCTAATAGTTTACGTAGAATACATCGGCCAGCTTGAGAATGAAGTTGCCTCCAAGGTCACCGAGAACAACGACCTCCGTGCCGAAAACCGACTTTTACAAGCTGAAAACATGCGCTTGACCAACTTATCGCGCATGCTGCTATCATCGCCATCGTTCTCATCCTTCCTCGAGGCGCTCAGTCAAAACCCCTCTGCCGTTTCATCTCAAGCACAGCCTCAACAGCCTCAAATGGAGAGGAGACAGCCTGAGCCAACGCACATACCAAAGGACGCCAACCCATATAATGCGACACCCTTTGGACAACAACAGATTGGTATAGCTATGGTGCCGGAACAGACTATGGACTTCTCGATGCTACACAACCCAAGCTCTACCGAATTTTATCAGCCCCATGTCTTTGCCGTTCTCGAGACACCTGAGCTTCCCGAAATCGACACCGATGCTCTAATGGGGAAGTCATCTAAATTTGTCGACGAAGCTCCTACAACCGACAACGATAAGACAGATGCCCCGTCTCTAGAGGCCCCCCTTCCCTCCACAATAGAGAAGCCGCAAGCTCCTGAGGTGAATTCAGAACCTACTCACGTCGAGAAGAAAGTTGCCAATTTAGATGGTGATATCTTTGATGACGATGATTCTTCCACCCCATCATCATGTCCTCTTGAGCTCGATACCGATGGTTTTTCGGCCGTCGACATTTTTGGCGGTATTGAGCCTGAGAAGGCCTTTGCTCGATATGAGCTAGTCGACTCTTCAGAAGAGGAGAAGCTAGCCAGCATGGCCTTGACGCGTGTGGAGCGTCTCGCGGCCAGTTTGGCAGCCACCATATCTGGATTAGAACGACTGGATATGGATAAGTAATCCACTTAGCCTGCGGCACCAAGCTTACATCACCTTGGTCATATTAGGATTTTGGGTCATAGTTGGTAGTTTGGCGTTCGGGCTGGGTATCATTTCTTGAACGTCAAAATAGTTTACACTTCTCGCACTTTTATATAGTATTGTGAAGCCACCATATTGGAAAAGGTGGGTGTAAGGGAAGATTCTTCAAGATGGAGAATACCGTTTGGTTAACATGCATGTACCAAAAGGAGCAATTACGTATATTGGTTCATAGCACTAGCCAAACCAATAGGACAGTCTTCAAATGCCACAAGCAGTTCTTGGCGTGGATTTCGTAGTGTAATGAAAAACAGTCTATCAGAGATGATATCTATCGTATTAATTAGACAGCCGACCGTGGTTGAAGGAATACATGCCCAAAGGTTCCTTTATATTTTTATCTTATCCTTCAAGTCTAGCTAAATTCCTACATTTTGACATGTGTGGTTCGCGTTCACCCCCCCTGCAAGTGTTGAAGAGAGTCTTCATTTGTGAAGTCACCAGAAAATGGACACTGATACGCGGACAGGATACGCGGAGGCTTCCTAACATGGGCGCTGACAGTTCTGGACCTGTCTGCTCTGCCTATCCAATTCAACACTCCTGCACGAGGTTGATGACCCAGCCTTTTACGATCCAATTTAGAATTTAGGTGTATGTGCCAACATCTCTACCCTGCATAACGCCAGAGTCGTTCGGATGCTGGCGATACTACGGGGCTGGCTTGACCACCAGCTTTAAGCCAGGTAACCATAAACTTTAGCTTCAACATTCCGGCACCTGGATGCCTACCCGAGCTTGTTTTCTCTTACTCTATACCATACGAGAAATAATACGGCGACGAGGTTTGAATCATCAGCTTCAGCGTATTTCCCCACCTGGATACTGCTCACACAGCAAGTTGCCGTTTACTGGTCGATCACTGGCAGTTGATCCCATCCCGTCTGCGGGATGCGGTGAATCAGCAACATTTATCGGTTTAAGTTATCTGTGACAGAATGTGCTATATACGCCGTTAGTCCGTACGACGGATTAACGGCGTCGTTTCCCCTGTCACATTGTCACTTAAGTTAGTCCGGACGCTGGGACCAAAACCTCGGTGGAAGTTAGCGCCCCTGCTACCGAACTCTAATGACGATGATATACGGGACTGCTCGTCAGTGCGTACTTAGATACACATTGACCATTCAAGGTTAATATCAACCTATGACCTATGTACATCTTGCTCGGTCCGTCGTGTTTTTCGAATTCGAGAAACTCTCAAAGGGACTTGATTTAGACCTCGAAATACACCTGCATCGCTTTTAACATTTTTGAATCAGATGTTTACCGGTACCGTTCGTCCGGCCCGGCTTTTCCTGCCTGAATTGAAACGATCGGGGTAAGTATATGGTGCGAAAAGTTGGCTGGCGTGATAGCTACAAGCATACAAGATCCAGCCAACGCGCTACCTGACGTGTTCATCTCCTGATAGCAGCTGGAGCGAGCGAATCCGATAAGTCAACTCCAATCAAGATGCCACCGACTCGATATAAGAGTTATCAGAGCAATAACGGCCAAGGGAGCCAAGGGAGCCAAGGGAGCCAAGGAAACGTTTCAAACAGAAACATTTCCAACCCGCATGACTATGATTCAGTCAACGAATATAATCTGCGTGGCTACGACCGCGTTTTGAGTGAAAGGAGGTACAAGCAACCTCATCAGAGTGTCGGGTTCTGGCATCCTCAGATGGAAAAAGTAAGGAGACATGTTCTTGCGTTATGGGCCAGAACAAGTGAGTGCTCCGCCTATGATACCATCCAACAAGAGCACTGATATGGATGAGACATAAGTCGTCATTCTCGTGGCGTTCGTGTTCGCCGCGCTATCGCTGTACTGGGGGGGTTTCCATGATGTGCAGAATAACCTGCGTGCTCTCGAAGTGCATGTCGTCGACTTCGACGGCAGAGTGCCACCTTACAACAACGTTACGGCGATCGTGGGACCAGGTAATCAATAAATTGTCACTACCTCTTATCGTTCTCGCACCTAAACCTCTTCGTGTCCCTTCAACACACTCTCTAGGCACCTACCCGCCATAGAATTCTAGTTGATGTATGCCTCTGACTGTGAAACCACAGCGATGACAGACTTGACGCGGCAGATACATTCATCGTCACTGCAACAATCCCTAGGATATCGCATCGTCCCGCCGGCCTCGTACAACTACAGTCCGATCGCAGTGCGAAGCGGTGTCTATAACTGGGACGCCTGGGCGGCAATAATTGTCAACCCGAACGCGACGGCGCTGCTGCTGGAGGCCGTCAGGAGCGGGAACGCCTCGTATGATCCCACAGGCGCCATCCAATACGTTATCCAGACGGCGCGCCAGGAGACGACCACGTATAACTACATTCTACCTCAGCTGCAACTGCTCACCTCCCAATTCATAGCTCAGTTTGGGGCCAGCTGGAGTCAGATGCTTCTAACCAATACCTCCTTTTCGCCGATGATCATGGCTCAGGCCCCAGCTGCGGTGAACCCGGGCGTTGTGCCTTGTAAGTGGGTTTAGGAATCATCTTCCCCTTATTTTGGCTACTTCTGTATTGTTAATGCCCGTCTTCGGGTTATAATAATGTCTCGGGGGCATTCACCGCCTCCGAATATCACGTTTAAATACCGACAGCTGACGGCAAGTGTTGTTGTAGTGAAGATTGACCTCCGCCCGTTCGAGCCCTTGACCGCCACTCCTACGGTGACGATTGGGTTAATATACTTAATTATCGTGGCGTTTTTCTCGTTTTCGTTCTTTCTACCTATACATAACGTATGTCTCTCATCCCGATGCAACGTACCTAACCCCTTTCCCTCCCGCCCACTTGTATACCTAGGTAGATAAAAGTGGCTTCGACGCACGTGAAGATACTCGTATGCATTTACTAACCACACGCATAATTAGAAATACGTGCAACCTCAAGGTCACCCACCTCTTCACTTTTGGCATTTGATCATATGGCGCTGGTTCGCCACGTTGGTCTTATACCTATTTGTGTCCTTGACATATTCGCTAGTATCCCTCGCCTTCGGCGTACCATTCTCGGGAGGCCCGGGATCGGCTACAGAGGTGACCATCAACGCGACAGCCTACGGAAGGGGATCTTTCCTAGTCTACTGGATGGTCAACTTCGTGGGGATGATGGCGCTGGGTATTGCGTGCGAGAATGCGGCCATGGTTTTAGGACAGCCGTGGACGGGGCTCTGGCTCATCTTCTGGGTCATAACGAACGTCGCGACCGCTTTCTACACGCTCGAGCTCGCGCCCTCGTTCTACGCGTGGGGACGCGCCTGGCCGCTGCACCACATCGTGCAGGCAACGCGGCACATCGTCTTCGACCTCAAGTCGCATATCGGCCTTAACTTCGGCGTGCTCATCGCGTGGACGGTCGTCAACACGGCGCTCTTCCCGCTCTGCTGCTACTTCATGCGCTGGCGCACCGAGCACGAGGAGAGGGAGGCGTCGAGGACGAAAGACCGGTATGTTGTGCACACCCCTGATGGCGACCGGGGGATTCCGAAGAAAAGGGGCGATGGACAACCTAAGATGAGAAGAGGCTTTATGAGAGACATCTAGAGCTACGTGGGTCCGATGCTTGATGTTTTTACTATTTAGGATGGGAACTAGCGCCTAATGGGGATATTCAATGATTTAAGAACTAGACGGGGTGTTGTGTTGAGAGTATCAACTTAGAAACAATGCTACAGAAATGTTGGAGGTCCATATCTTTGCTGTCATTTGCGGGAATTCAAAAAGACGACGACAGTACTATACTAGGTAGGTTCGGACGGGAGCCTCACACAATATACTAACCAAATTATATACCTACTCTAGGTAGACCACGGCTCTTGTGGTCACGGAGGTGTCTGCCCTAATTATTTGGACTCCTGTACCTTAACACTTACGTTCTTTCTGATTCCCAAGGATAATTATTGTGATGATCATGATAGTGACATGATAGGACGATAAAAATCTGATGATGTGATAAAAGTTATTGTGGCTTAGACAAATCCACAGGCAAGCTAAATGGTCCACCTCCTTACTCTCCTCTTACCTACTTAGGTATCTACCTAGGTACCATTGCTCCAGTATAACTTCATAAAAGCAGACATTAGTTCATTCTGTGCTTGACTAATGCAATTGCATCTCTCGGCGTACGCCTTGGGTTAACTTCCGCTACCCGCTGCCCTGGTTCTTTTTTAAATAAGTTCACGCTAAGTCCCCTTTCTCGTTGCTCCTTGCGGATGAATAAATCTCTATTACAATGTTTCCAATAGTCTAGCCATGTTCTGGCCAAAAACTAACTGACTGCTTACTACATCTACCCAGGTCTCTAGGTTGTAGCCCATGCTCAATGAGGTAGAGACTGTTGACCCGATCTCGGATTTGATCAAAGAAAATCTGATCATGTTACGGTGTTACCGATTGCGTTTGTTCGTATGCAGCCGGCAGACCCCAGTTATGTTTCGGAGGTCACAACCCGGGACACCCATGTAAGATGTAAGGGATGATTTATAAGGAGGAGGCCACACGTATGCTTCATATTCGCGTGCACGTGCCCGGTGGACAATACTAGTAGGTAAGTATGTAAGAACAACATCGGGATCAGCTGTATACCGCACATTGATGTGTGACAGATCATGTTATCTGCATTCCTTGGACTACCTCTTTATTCTCTCCACCACAAGATTGTGATTTTTGAATCTGCCATGTGCCGCACGTTTATGCCTTTAGAAGGTACTTTTTTTACAAAGCATCATGGTTGCTTGGACTGTATCCGTTAATAATGCTACTAGACTCGATACTGCGGGGATCCAATCACCCCTTATTCTCGGTGTAAGGTAGCAGGGGGCGGATACGCTCCCTTTATCCTTGCTTCGAGTTGTTTCTACTACGTACCTTAGGTAGGTACTTATGTTTTATACTAACTTGAAGTACCTGGAACAGATAGAATAGCGAGTGAATGCAGCATGCGTAGAAGCATGTAGGTACCTACCTAGGTAAGTACCTACCTTAGTCAATACTGCCGGCCCCTGAGAAGCAGGCCGCCAATGCTTCAGGGCTTGTCAGGGCCAATAGGGGATCTAGTGATCTGACAGGCACTAGCGTCGACTGTTCCGCGGCCTACCAGCGCAGAACCAGCGGTCCTTTCCACCAGCCACAGCGTAACCAGGCCCTGAGCCCGCCCGCCCTGGGCACGTACCTAGGTAGGGATCTGCACTGCTACAATTACCCGTTCCGGTAGGTAGGTAACAAAATCACACCAACCAGCGGGCCTGTACAGGTACCTCAGATACCTATCCAAGGCAATTAACGGCCGCCTTTTCCTTAGCGCGGGGCCTCGATGTGGACGCCACATTTTTTTCCCTCTCGTAACAGACGCGGACCTCGAAACCTCGATGAAAAAAATTGACCTATATTTTTCTAGCACATATCTACCAACGGTAGAACACCCTTTCACCACGCCATTTGGATTCGGGACTGGTCAATTGGGAGAGCCCCGGCCTATGCTTCAGACGAGAGAGAGCCAGAGGGAAAGAAGAGTTGTCGCCACTCATGCAGATGTAGAGCATCGCAGACGAGGGTAGCCCAGACAACGCCGCCGCCGCAGCAGAGCAGCCGACAACAACAACAATAACAACAGCGAAGACCGGTTCCTACGACAGGTCTTCCAAGGTGTGTCCCAACCTGCCCTGCCCTGCCCCGACCCACAGGGGCTCCGTGTGATCGATCGCACAACTGCCATGTCCGGGTATCTGTCCACCAAACGACAGCGATCGAACACGTCGAGAGAGTCCAGCAACGCCATCCCACAGACCACTGCTCCCGCCCTGAGACAGCACCCGAGCCACCTGAACGGTAGTCTTGCCCTCTACCCTGCAGCAGCAAATTCGGCCGGCTACAGCAATGGCCCCTACGCTGCCGCAACACAGCCCGCCGCGGCACCCTCCGCCCACCACCAGGCCGTTACCTACGCTTCGTACTCGGCCGGTCCGGTGACGACGCAGCACAATGGCTACGGAAGCGGCGGATACCAGACCGGTGCCTCGACGGCCGGCTACGGGGCCACGCCCTACAGCCCCCAGCACCAGGCCAACCCGTACGCCAACCAGTACACACATGCTCAGGCGAGCCCTCAGCTCTCGCCTCATGCTGGGCACTACGCCCCTTCCGGCCTCAACGGCGTTCAGAATGGCGGCTACGCGCAGACACATGCCCATACTCCCCAGGCTGCCGCAAGGATGACCTATTCACCTGTCTCTGCGAATCCCCAGGCGGCAGCACCGTATAGTCAACCGCCGCCGCAGAGGAATAATGCTACTATTGCCACTATACAAACCCAGCCGCAGCACGGCAGTCTCTCGTCTTACGGGGACTCCTACGCATCGCACACACCAACCCACAGTGGTCAATACCAGACCGCATCGCCGTCGTATCAGGACCCTACCGTGGCTACACACTATAGTCCGGCACCTTTGCCGACGCCCCAGTCCCATGACGTTTCTCGTCATATGTCAGAAGACCTAGTGGAGAACGATGACGAGGATGCCCAAGGAGAACCGGCAGACGAGTCGGCCGAGGTATGAACTTAGGATAGATACCCTTGTTGCTTTCCTTGGCCCATGGAACAGGCAGTCTAACCCTACAATCCATCTTAGATGTACGCAAACCCAGAGCCGTCAAGGCCCCCCGTATCCTCGATACCCACCCCCTCGAACGACCAACCAAAACCAGGCGAGATAATTTGTTCTTGTAAGAAGGGGCGTGGGAAGAAGAAGATTTGCGTTGCCTGCGGGTGTAGCAAATATGGGTTTGGCTGCAATCCGGCATGTTCCTGTGGAGGCGGGGAGGTCTGCGGCAACCCCTTCGCCGACCTCTCCGCCTTTTTCGGGCCGAGTGGCATGTTCCCGAAGCTCTGCAGCGCCAACCCGTGCTTTGCAACTTGGTTGAGGCAGCAACCTAATGTAGAGGAGTTGGACGTGGACTTGATGGTCGACATGTTGCTCTCCGATGACGAATCATGGGCACAGATCCGTGAATATACTGAGGCTTTTCGACAGTGGGAGGAACAGTGGAAAAAGGCACGTGGCGGCAAAGGCAAAAAGAGCAAAGAAGAGCGAGAACGGCTTGAATATGAGCTTCTACGTGGTGGACTGGGAAGCACCAGACCAGAAGGGAACTTTTATGGCTTTCGGTACAGCTTTTGCCAGAGCCATTGGGTGTCGGCTGATCTCTGGGATCACTGCCCTGAGTGTCAGACGTGCCGGTCCAGTGCTGAGTGGCATTGTCACAAACATGGTCGCTGCACCGAGAATCGCATGTGCCCAGGCTGTGCATCGACTACGTTGCCATATCACCACCAGCAACAGCAGCAACAGCAACGGCAGGTCATGTATTCCACGTAAGGCAGCCAAGGAGGTCTTACACACGAATCGGCATGAGACACGATTAGCTCCTCGCCGGATTAACGATAATTTCATCTCTACGGCGTATATGCGGGATTATGGCAAATGGCTAGCGGGCAATCATAGTGAGCAAAATGGCTTGTAGGTATATAGTAACTACGGTGCCGAAATAGATCGGACGGATAGAGGCACTTAGACGAATGAAGGATTACCCGAGACCAGGTTAACTCGGCATGAACCCATAACCATGACTACCTCTGTTCCCTCCTTGAATGTAGCCAGTTTGTATTGTCTAGGTGGAGTTGCTAGACGAACTCCCTTACTGAGATGTGCTCTCGTGGCACCACATTCGCAACTGTAATGACCTAACCTACCTAGGTTCTATGTATGTCCCGGTTCCAACTGCTTATGTATTCAATGCTCCGCTTTTTGGGATGCCATGACGGTTTCGCCGACGCAAGGGGAAGACATGCGAACCGACATCTCAATACCTAGCTCTGAATTCCTTTGTTCGACTTATCAGTCACAAATTTGTGACCTCAGTATCATTTGTATCCATGCGAATTAGTTCTAATTCCTCATCATCTTCCCCTTTGAAGCTGCCAATCTGCTTTGTAATCCCTGCCCCCCCCCCCTCAGCATCTATTCTGCACTCTATTCAGTACCTAGTATTTTGGAGCATCGAGATGAACCAGGTTTAAAGACAACCCGTTTGCAGCCACCTTCTCTGGGACTGTCTCGGCAGTCCGTCCCTTGTAAGGTATTGGAGATAAAATGTCGCGGCGGGCATGAGTCACTAGTAGTGAACCTAGATCCAATCCTGTGTACAGAGTACAGATGATGGTTTGTTGGTTGCATCACAACTGGGTGACTTGATGGTAAATCTTCTCGGTTGCAATTGTTTGTTAAATAATGAATTGGAAGTTAGTGCCGGTTGCGATTTCAAAGAACTTTTTTGAGTAGTGCTCAACAAGTTCAACAAGCCATGGTTTCTGACTCGTGGCATCGAGTGACGTCAGCCGGCTGGTCCATACCCGGCAGACCCCGGGCAGCCTGACATTAAGTACCACACCGCAGGACACCCAGGTACGGTTATAGGCCATTATATGTCTGGACTAGGCTGGGACTACATATGTAGGCTGGTCTAGGCTTACTACAAGCAGGATAACTTATCGGCTTGCCTATGAAGACTTCCCTTGAATGTCCAGTGGAGGCAAAAATGGCCAGGAAGATCACTGACGTCCAAACGGGGTTGAGAGGTTAGCCCATTCATTGTTTCTGATATAGAAAGGAAAGTCAATACGGTGGCAGTCCGGACAACATCTAGCCGGACCGGACCTTAGGTGCATATACCTCACCGCAAAGTTTTAAAAACGGGCAGGGTATTGCACTTTCATGTATGTAACAGGCTTTGCAACGAAACCCATGCTCAAAAGCCCCTCGTTCACCATTCCTACTCATTCCTACTAAGGATTCTCTTCGTACAGCCGCCAATTAACCTCGCCCTGCTTGTCCGGACCCCTGAACAAGTTGGATAGAAGTTGGATAGAAGAGCAAGCATGTCGAGTAACGGCGATAAGGAAGCCTATTATCGGTGACCCAACTGACACGATTGTTTTCCGCTGGCTCACAAGATCTGGCCACCTTTCCTATTCACAGAGCTGCACGGAGGTTGGTTGATCAGGAATGTGTACACGGCATGCACGACCGGTCACGTTTTGGTCGAGACACCAACAGTTGTTATCGCAACCATTCATGCGAGTCCATTTCTCCTCGCTAATCTAACGGTCGCAATGTCGGGATAAGCGCAGCGTGTCAGGTGCACTCCTGGTGCCGCCATGTGGTGAATCCTAGAAGTCCAGGGTTGTCGCCTTCCAAACTGCCGCAACAACGCGCTCTCGGAAAAGGGGCTTCTTTCTATAGGATTCCGATGACCAAACAGTCGGTCAGAGCCGATACTTTCCCTGTCGTCAAACCGAACTCGATATACCTCCATATTGGCCCCTGTTCCTACGGTTGCCCATTGACTTTCTTTTGTAAATCTAAAACACTTAAGCATTGCAAGATCGCAGTGTGTGTGAAAAGGTCTATGACAGCAAACTCAAAAGAATTGGGGTAAGTTGGATACCGTCGAGTCACGACAGAAGCAGATTCGCTCCGTACCGAGCATCACAGCTGAACTACTCGTTAACCGGTCAGGAGCCTGACGCTGTATGAGCTACTCATATGCTCGTATTGAAATCAGGCCGGTGAGTTTCTTCCCCAGCTAGTGTTATACGTCAGGGGTTGTGATTAATCAGCCAACTATACAAAGGTCGGGAGGGTGGGACCCTGGCTAATAACCACATTCAGCTTGTCCATGTAGTCAAGCGTCATATCTTGATCAGCATGGAGATCGTCCTGTATCCAGGCAGAGTCTAATCCACGCCGTAAACAATCCAAAGATCGAACGTGTGTGCTTTCCGTTCTCCGCAACAGGTTGAGAACCATGATTCTGCGCTCGTCCGTATTTGCTTCGCAGCCCAGTATAAATACCGGGAAAAGACGTTTACACGTTTCCATCTGCTCGAGTTGGGCGAATCCTCTATCTAATAGAGGTCCCAAGTCCCTGGACTCCCCGAACTTGTTTGCGCAGATTCGAGCGATGTACACAAGCACAGCCGTCCGGTAAAGTTCAGTCAGGGCCGCCATTCCGTTAGGCCCCTCCTTCGTCGAAGAGGCAGGTGATATAGGCGACTCGGGGACATTTTTCACACTATGCTCAGCGGCATGTATCTCCTTCTGAAAAGTACCAATAAAGGCCGGTGATGCCATCAAACTGCAAAAGGCGTCAAAGACATCTCCTAGATGCCTCAATATTGTGGGCAACGGGCCTACATTTAGCTTAAGCTAGATGTGGATGGTTAGTAACATTCTTGATGTAGTTGATTTGATTCACGTACCTTTGTTACGAAAGCACATAGGTCTCGTTGCCACCCCACTTCAGCACCGAGCTCTTTGGCAAGAAAATTGAGAATTGAATCCCGCCGCCAATGAAGGAGGCTAAATCTTGCTAGAACATCATGATAGTATGTCCATAAGATCAACTCGCGGATATCGGATCTAAACATCTGGGCGTCCAGACCTGTCGTCTTAACGATCTCTCGGGCGCCTATCAGGTAAAACGGCCAGTGCCCGTAGGAATCAGTTCCCATGTAGATCTGTGAACAGGTTTTTTAATACTCGACTTTATTCCTAGACTTCTCGAAGCAACATACCTCAAAAGAGCATAGTACCATGTTGGCAGCGACGTGCTGAGCCGCCTCGGTAGTGCTGTTTACACCATTCCTCGCCGACGCCGCAAGCGCTCCAACCGCTGCTGTTTTGTGCTGTGCAGCTTGCAATTGGAAGCTGTCGCGGTGGAGTGATGAAAGCGCTAATAATGCATGAAGCACAGCTCGTGACGGGATCGTATGGTCGGATAGTGCCAAACGCAGAAGCAGATCACGGAGGCCAGTCAGATCCACGCTGGACGTAGCGAGGGTTGAGTAGGCGCTGGAACGGACTGAGTCCCCTCTCTTGATAAGCAATCTTGTCTAAGCCAATAGCCATGTGGAGGCGTCCATCTCTACTCACAGTATTGAAGTAGTTCTACCTCTTCTGCATTAAGAGCAGCCTGCATTGGTGGCAGACAACGTGGCAAAATCAATTTAGCTGGTTGAGTAACCCATTCGCTGTCAACCCCTGTGAGTGTTAGTGTGAACATCAGAGACACGTGGATCGAGAGACTTGCTGCTAGACCCGAGTTCGACTAAGTAGTAGTACATTTCTATATCAAAGGAAGAGGTATGTACCAGCTCAATGTTATTACGCTTTGGGGTTTTGATTAGAGAACATGATACTCCGCCAACCATAGAGCGTTTTGTGTCTCCGTCTCTCGGCCAAGAGAGACGCACCTGAACATGCCGAGTTAGTTATCGACATGTCTAAGCGTGATTTGGTAGAGTTTCAGAAGCTTCTCTACACTATATTGGCCCCAAAAAGGAAATGTGTCCGTTGAAATTTGCCAATTAAAAAAACAAGATAGATGACGCCGGGAATTCCTTACACCGTATCCCTGGCAGACTTGTTGTACACGAGCGCAATTGGCACAGCTAGGAAAGCCAAGATCACACCGAACTCTACGATCTGAAATGGCCTGATTAGCAGGAAGGCGCAGGAAAGGGGAAGGGGGTTCCCATGGTGATTCTAGACAACCTTTACACGTCCAGCAGCCCCTGGTTGCCTTGTTCTTGCCAGTCGGTGGCATTTCGTCCGCTCGACTCTGGGGATGGTCAACTTCCCACGAAATAAGCGCCGATAGATTGGTCCGTTGCAACACAAGTTTCTGCGAAGAAACAATAGCAGTAAAGGTCAATACTGTCGGGAACAGCTGCCTGGGGTTATTAATAATACAATGAATGCGGGTAGCGAAACGACGACACCCGTCACAGCAGCTTGTCAGCCAACCAACCCCGGCCACTAGAAAATAAGAGCCCCACTGCTGGCAAGTTTCAGCGAGCCGTAAGCCTTGGCATTGCCTCAGTGGCCCGCTTGGTCTACTGCACATATTGTCATATTTTCCTTATTGAGAAGGGCCCGCCAATCAGACGCTAGTGCATCTGACGAGCACCTTGGGACACGACTCCGGAGCCTGAGTAGGTACAATATTCGAGAGCGATGATGAAGCGACTAGACCTAGATTAATAATTGCTCTTTACACGAACGGAGAGTCATGCTATCCGGGGCCCCGAACAGGCTTCGTTTCTGTCAAGTCTTTGGAAATTGGTAATCTCCTGCGCTCTCTTAACCGCTTTTGTTTCGAGTATAAGTATGACAAGATGGAACATGAAAATGTGTAGTATCAGAAAACCAACGCCATTAATTCTAAGTGATTTCCATATCAGATCAGCAAACCTCAGCCCCAAGCGACCCTAACAGGATTCAAGATGGCTTCATACTTGGTTACTGGTGTTTCCCGCGGCCTTGGCGTACGTGACAAGGTCACCTTTGAGAGAGTACAAGCTCTGGAAAATTAACTAACAAGATTAGTTCGAGTTTTTGCGCCAGCTTTCCGAAGACCCCAACAACGTAGTCGTAGGCTTGGTCCGTGACAAGGCTACTACGGACAAGAAAGTGGCCGCCGAAATAAATCGCCCTAATATCCATATCGTTCAGGCAGACCTGATGGACTACGATTCGTTGAAGGTGAGTCAACAGAGTGCAGTGCTCAGGTTAAAGTTCTATGGTCAGCTAATATGTCTTCTAGAAAACTGTAGATGTCGTGGATCCCATCGTCAATGGGTCACTCGATTACATCATCGCCAATGCCGGCTACATCAGCAACTGGTCAGGGTTCGACCCTATCGGAGTCCTCGGCGACAAGGATCCTAAGAAGCTGGAGGCTGATATGCTGGACTCCTTCCGAACCAACGTGATTGGAAACGTCCATCTCTTCAACCTTTACATGCCGCTCATCCTCAAAGGCCGCGCGAAGAAGGTTATCACCATTTCTTCCGGCATGGGAGACATTGGTTTGGCCAGAGAGTACAAGCTTGCTCTCGGGGCGCCATACTCAATCAGCAAGACTGCTATGAACGCTACAACGGCTAAGTTCCACGCACAATACGCTGACCAGGGAATACTTTTCCTGAACATATGCCCGGGAGTTGTGGATACAGGCGTATACGATGGGAGTAAGAGCAAGCCCATTCCAAGTTGCAAATCCACAGACTCGCTTTACTGACCGAATTTCTATAGTAACCGAGGAACAAACAAAGGCTGTGATGGGGCAATTGGCAGCGTTTATGGTATACTCGCCGCGGTTTAAAGGACCTGCGACTCCTGCGGAGTCAGTTGAGAAAATACTTGTACAGATTAACAAGGCAAGCTTGGAGGCTGGCTATGGTGGCGAGTTCATCTCACATCTCGGCAAGGGAGAGAAGTGGTTGTGAGAGATGCTTGTTCTAGATTGATTATAGAATCAACCTAGTTAAGCATGCCGCCCTTCCTGCATCAAAAAGCACTAAGGGCAACAGGAGTCAGAACCATGCCAAGAACTACCCTTCACTCTTGTGTCGCAGAAACTTGCCTGATAACATTAGATGAGCCTAGTCAGCGTGTTTTCGGCAGAACGGGTCGTGAACTGTCTTTTCCAAGTTATACAGAATATTACCGAAGCTTTCTCTTCTCACAAAAATTTAAAGTTTTTACACCGACTTAGGTAGTGCCTGTTGAAATTGCTGCTCGTTCGAGATATGTTGTCGAACCAAGACCGGTGGGTACTTGGGCAGATCCATTCGGACACTCAATCAATTCTAAGCAGCGACCCCTCCCCCTTTTTCCTTTAATTGACCCAAAAAAACAAAGTGAAGAAGCATAACACTTAAATCTGCACTTTTTAACCAAACCATCAAAATAACACCCGCGCTATTAGATTTGAGTGGCCAGCACCCACTGTAGTTGGTTAGCCCTAGTGAAATCTAAATAAAGCTGAGGCGTGGCATGAATAATGGTCGCCCCTCGCACTCCAGCCGAGTTTCTTCACCTTTTGAAATCTGGAATGCTTCTACCTACCATTATGAACTTAAGCGGGTAGGCTGATCGAACTCGCTTAAGATATACCGGGTATGTAGGTAGTTATTCATGCTACTAATACAATTATTAGTCTGTTCGTCTGCTACCTGGGGAATTGATCCAACACCAACACACTCTCTTACCTTTCACATGCCTGCCTCAGGCACCTACAAAGCAGAAGAGGCACAGCTGCCCTATTACGAAGAGCTACGCCGCGCTCATCAATGGATACGTCACTCTCCCGACACTCGCCGCCTGTTCTGGTCTCTCAATGGGCCATGGCTACTTCAATTTGGGTCATGGAAGCTGAAAATCAGCCTGATTCACTGGAACCCTACGCCTGAGAGGCTGGTTCCGGCACGATCTAGCACTCGATCTCGCAATCGCTACTTACCGAGCCTAAGGTCTCGTCAATCACCGTTCATGTCTACGAGCCCAGCAACTGGGAATCAGATTGGCTTGAATCGCATGGGCGCGAGTGGGATTGGGACCCCTTTCCGATTATGATCCGGAAAATGATGAGTCGTCCCTGGACCCAGATAAGCCGTGGCATCTGCTCGCGTGTTGTGACACAGTGCGGCCGCGTGGAAAGGATGCAAGTATTGTGGTGAAGCCCTCTCAATTAGGAAATGGGTTCGTCACAGTCCATGGCTACTTGTCAGCAGTGCATCCATGGCTCACGAGTCTCCGTGAGGATATTTTGGCCGCATTGGGCGTGTACGACGCCATTCCTCTACCCCCAGAAACTAAACTTATGGTCGACTATGTCGCACTGGATAGCTTGAGGATGGAACGTCAGGAAGAATGGATTCGTCGAGCCAAAAAGGAGCCCGTCAGACTCTCACCATTTCCAGTCACGCGAGCTGAAGTTTAGGTGTATTGGGAATAGATATTGTTGCGTAAGCGCCCTAGAGCTTCTGAGTAGGTGGCGTCTGCTATACAAGGCACTTTTCTTAGGCTATAGAAACTGGTGTCAAGATACGGCTAATCTAACCTTCCATGGGCTCATTGTCTCCTGTCAGGAACCACACACTCGAGGTAAGTCTTGGACATTTAATGTTGTGTGAAGCTATCGTGAACTGCCTTCGTAGGCTAACTTACCTAGGTAGGCTATATACAGTGTCAGAACGCTCTATGTAGCGCAGCTCTAGGTGTCGTGTGGTTGAGGCTTGACCTTGTGACATCTCCCACGTCAATATGCCTGGACGAAGGAGACTTAAATAAGGATACGAGACAATAGAGGGACATAACGATCTTAAGACGAAAGTGCCCTTAACCATTTAGCTCTATACGACCCCTGACAACAGGTGAAACTTCGCGGCTTCATGTAAGCGCGTATTGGCTCGAAAGTTAACAGTGCTTTTCAAAGATACCTGGTCTCAAAATGACTTCACGATAATATCCTGATGTTTGTCGCAATCTGCAATATATCCCGGTGTCATTTAAGGCGAGTCTGTGGCGTCAACCATGATGTTCACCTCGTCGCTATTTGTCCTGCAAATTCCCATCAGAGATGCGGCTCGCTGAGCTAATGTTACATCTACACCGGCGGAGCCTTCGCGAGGCTGTTTGCTCCTAGAGGATTGGGAAACCAACCCGCTGACAGTGGGAGACCTTCATGATCACAGACTGCAGGAGAACCCGCCATTTCTTGGTTTTCTCTCGGCGTTTTCGACCGGAGCTAACAAGGCGGTGAGATTTGCCGGAGAGGGAATTAATTTTCTTAATGCTTTCCAACTCATGGGCTTTCGGCAAGTTATTGGAACGCTCTGGGTGTTGACGTAGTAACAGTGCTAATGAGACGATGCGGGCGACGGGATGACGGAAGTAGCGGTTGGTTACTCTTAAACGTAATCACGCACGGCAACTCACAGAAGGATGTGCTGGAAGTGCACACGCCCGATAACAAACGCACATTGAAAGCTGTCGGCAAGGCTATCTGGACACTTTCGGTCACCACCCGCTTGCTTCTGTTATTTTGTGTATTCCAATCTGGGCCGTAGCACGACGTTATAGACTAGTGGAATTAGAACCGCCGAGCTGCAGGGTCACGAGTTTCCTCGGTTGTCTAGTGCTTTGCTTTTTCGAACAGATGCGAAATGATCCTGGTGTAACTCGTGTATGTAGCCGCCCTCACCCCGTTTTTGCATTATAGCCAACCGGCATTCAAGGGTGCCCCTGGTCCTTCGTGATGACCTCAAAATTATGCCAAAACTTGACTGCTCATCGTTTGGCAGCCTATTCGAGATCGTTTTCTCTAACTTTCCTGGCTCTCACAGTGTGAATGCAGGGAATGAGATGCATCTTGTCTCATTGCATCTAATTGTGTGTTCACATGCCCAAGTCGCGACGGTTTCCTGCGGGACGCCTTCTATGACATTTAAAGTATGTCAATTATAGGCTTTGGGATAAGGGTTTTTTACTGCTTTCTTAATGAATTACCATGTCGGGAGATGCCACGATATAGGCCGATTTTCTCGGAAATACTTATTTCTATTATCCTTTCAAGCCGGAAATGTTATTTGAAATTGTTCATCGAGGTACCACTTGTCACCTTAGCTCTTACATTGTTGCGGTAAATCTACGGTCTTAACACACGAAATTAGAAATAGCTCGGATTGCCAACGTGCAACTGGCCTCGTTCGTTCGACCTCTATTTGCGCGGTTAGCTGCACGGGAGCAGTAGCAATGTGGACCTGTACTGGACCTATCGGATGCAGATGGAAGAGTTTTAATAGGATCCATGCTTTTATATAATGGTATAATAGGCCTCATATTAGACGATGTATTCAATATATGGGAGACAACCAGTTGGGTTATGTCTTGGATCAACCAGAAAATTTTATTTCTGGGCCACAATAATGTTGTCGTTTGCCTGGGCCGTTTCGTGGGCTGTTTTCTTTTCTTTTTTCTTTTTGGTCTAAGCGGAACACCCCTCCCTGATAGCGCTTGGCGTGTTGTTTGTATTTCTTCTACGCCACTATTTAGGTGTCTTGGTATCAACACCCAACTTAATTAATATATACAGTACAAGGTAACTACAACACCATCTTCATAATAGGCAACGGAGACCAACGCAGATATGGATATATCAACTTTCGTGCAAGTCGACGATGAGGATTTTGCCCTCATCATTCAGCTACTGCAACAAGACGGCAAAGAAGTGGTGTCCGCCGCCATCGGCAAAGGGAAACAGCCAGAGGGTATAGAGACAGACACCGAGGTGGCATTCAACCTCTTCATTGAGGAACTTCAGGACGCAGAAACACTTTCCGCTGACAGACGAATGACTAGAAGCATTCAGAGAGCTATTCAGCTTGATGGCGATGCTCTTCTTCAGTCACAGAATGAAGAGCAAATAGCCGAATATGACCATAACTTATCGGTTTCTCTTAGCAACGGAGAGAGGGAACCACAAGCCACCTTGCAGCCGTTGACGCACGATGACGAACTGATCGAGAAAATGGCGTGTATTTATATCACTGGAATCGAGGATATCGAGAGTGATGATGATACCATAGCGACCGGCCAGCCAGAAGGCTCTGCGTGGGCTGCCTCGCGCCAAGTAAAAAGAACGCGACAGAAGCGATTATGCGAGGCCTGCGGGGAGCAGAAGCACTTTGCTGAGCTGTCTAGAGCTCCATGTCAACATGAATACTGCCGACAATGTCTCTCACGCCTTTTCCGAGACGCTATTATCGACGAATCGCTCTTTCCTCCACGATGTTGTAAGCAGCCCATACCCCTAGACAAGAGCCAGCTCTTCCTCGACGCCAGCGTGGTTCGCCAATTTCGTCAAAAGGCTCTCGAGCTTTCCACACCCAACCGAACATATTGCCACGATACGAACTGCGCCGCTTTCATTCCACCGACCAATTGTGCTTACACAACAGCTACCTGCGGTGAGTGTCATGGGCAAACATGCACTACGTGCAAAGGCGTTTCGCACGATGGGGATTGCCCCAATGATGAGCAACTCCAACAAGTCATCCAGCTGGCTAGAGAGCAAGGCTGGCAACGGTGTCAGAACTGTTGGGGCATGGTCGAGCTGAATACAGGCTGCAATCATATGACGTGAGTCTGGTTACAACATCGTTGAACGTAGCTTACCATCGAGTATAGTTGCCGATGTGGGTTCCAATTCTGCTATATATGTGGCGCCCGTTGGAAGACTTGTCAGTGCGATCATTGGGAGGAACACCGTCTCTATGAGCGTGCTGCTCAGATCGATGCTCGTGACCAGGCCGACGGAGAGCGGGAGGTTATTCCCCCTGGACCAAACTTAGCGATCCGAGAGGAACTGCAACGAGAAGTCGAGGAACAACAGGAACACAATCGGCAGCAACGAATTCGGATGATTGCACGAGACCTGCGCGACAACCATGAATGCGATCATGAACGCTGGTTCAACCGAGGAGGGCCGCAAGAATGCGAAGAATGCCATGATGTAATGCCCATATTTATCTATGAATGCCGACAGTGTCACATCATAGCCTGTCGCCGCTGTAGATACCATAGGCTATAAACCCAAGTCACAGGGGGAACCGGGAGCCTAGCTTCTGGGAGAAATCGCGCGACAATTCTAGGACGTGCTACCTTAAATATACGCATTCTTCAGTATCCATATAGGTAATTAAGACTCAATTAGAGTCCCGGCGGGAGTCGCTGCACTGCATTAGCCTTTTGCATTAGCCAACTAGCACTAAGAATCCATGCACAGCAAGCGAGTGCAGATGTAAATGTGAAACCATTCGGTGTGTTAATCATGAAACTCTCCCTCGTTGCCGTCAGGATGGAAATTAGGACAGAAACTGGTGGGAAAATAGTAGTGAATGGCGTGTTATATCGCTGTTCAAACTAGGCATAACTCGAAGAAGGTGAGAATGTCTACCACCGGCCGCGTCCAGTGTGCGAGCGAAGGAAAGATCCTGATAACTTACCTCTCGAGTTCGAGAAACGACCTTTAATACTGAGTAAGTTTCTTTGCTACTTATTTTAGCACTTCGTGTTATTAAATTGATTATCGACAAGTTCCTGCAATGAGGTGGCTGAGCTTGACTGTAGTTATTATGGATTTGTGTACGCAGGAGGTCCGTCATCGTACTAACCACAGTTCCATTACTAGAGCTGGCGGTCAATGTTTGCGGTCGCGACTGAGAGGCTGAAAGTCGGTGCCTTGGGCTTCTAGCGGCAACGGTGGCTGGGTGTAAGTCTGTATAAACCGATGAAGGTGGTTGGTGTGGGCGTTTCAGGAGGCAGGCAAGGCACCAACCAACTCTTTTCAGCCTGTCTAGCTTTTCTTGACGGTATAATGCGAGCGGACCCGAAAACAGAAACATGTCCTGCTTCTGTGTAATACGAACCATTCAGGATAGCTTGAAATATTGAAGCAGACGCATTATGAGATTGGTGGCGGTCAAGACTACTGCTGCCGTTTGGATTGGCGAGGTGTGTTTCGATTAACTCGTTTGCTCACTCCACGCTATTATGTCTTCCCGTGCAAACAGGCGCCGCGCATACTCTAGGCGGCAATGACGCCATTATAAAATGTTATCTGTTAGAAAATTTGCGTTGTTGTTTGAACTAACGTTTGTTGTTCCCAGTTGGTGAGAAATATACTCAAGTATGAAGCGGCTACCTACCGGGGTCCGGGACATAGACGGGACTATGACAGAATTCCGGTGACCTATAGGCCATCTGCATCTTCGGCGCCTACCCCGCAAACAACTACTAGGAACTTTTGTTATCGAAAGCATCATGTGGTAGCATCCCGAAGTTCTATAGTGACTTGAGGCGGATTGCCGCGGCCGTGTGCGTAAGAAAACCGACAAGTCAGAAAATCGGTGTGGCACTCGGGTCGAGGCGCGTGACTAGCAGTTTTCTCGTTTGCAAGTAATCTCGAATTCTCTTCCGTGTGAAATCAAGATATCCTCAAGCGGGTATCCAGGTTCCATATGTCTCGATCGGATGTAGGCCCAGTCTTATTATTGCTCCATGCTTTTCTCTTCCATGCAGATATTGATATTCTTATCATAGTATTTATTCCCAGGCCTACGCGACATTTATCTTCTCAGTCGCGTCTTTCAACTAGTGTCAACACATTACTCATTCTCTATTCTTTCATCCTTAAACCCCGATCTACGATACACATCCCCCTCACTGCATTTGCCAAGATGGTACTTTCTTTCAACGTAGAAGTCCTCAATCACCAACACACGCATCGCCATATGCATCTGCTGACAAGTTTGCACGATGCTGAGATTAAGATGCCTTGTAATTACAAAGCAGCAACCTGCCAGTAAAGCCGTAGATGCAGGCACAGGTAAGCCAACATATACACTATCACTCCTTCTTTACCCTTGCTCGATCCTATATCTAACCAATGAACTAGGAGCCCCTTCTTCAATCTCACGATTCCACTAAGAATGGCGAAAATTCCTCGCCTCGGCATGCCGTAGAGACGGGCCCCCCCCCCCCGGGTAGTGAGATAGACGAGACGGAAGCGAGAGAGATGGGATTAGAGCGGGAGATAGAGCAACCCCCTTCCTTGGCCAATTGCGGGTTTGGAAAAGAAAAGGGACGGATGAAATGCACGTGGAGAGAGAGAGAGCCGGGGAGATCGGTGGAGAGGAAGAAGATGGAGCATGAGAGAGCACAACCCTTTGGCACTTCTCTAATTGCGGATTGGGAGAAGAACACGGAAGGAAGAAAATCATGGAGAGACAGAGAGATGAAATGGTGAAGAGTGAGACTTGCTATTACTATTAACAATGCTGATTAGAGCGTTAGACATGGGCACCGAACACCGGGCATCAGATACTCACCACACTCCCCCTATGGGCAGACCCAACGCAACCAAACCGCTGCCTAGCAAACTATCACGAAACACAGGAACCTGAGTTGAGTCACGGATGCTCGAAAACAAATCACTCAAGTTCCGAGGAAATGTGGTGAGATAGCAACCAATAAGCAAACAATGCATCTCCGTGCATAAAAATCAGCTCTCGGGGCACCGAGACAGACTTTTTACGTGTGAACTCATAAGCTAGCAGTACATCTCATCCATCATCCCGCCCCGTATTTTGAAGACCTAGATAATCTGGGCACTGCGATATTTCACGAGTACAGTTATCTTGTCCTAGGTCCTCGAAACTAAGAGCTGCTCTGTCGATAATACATACCTATTCAACCCAAGTATTACTCTAAGCAGCGGGTTGTTGCCGGCGGTATCCAATCGCAATCCATCTCGGAGAGTAGCCTTACTTACAAGCCTGCACATAATGGAGGCTGAATATTATTGTTCTGCGCCTATCTAACAAAATGTTTTCCGGCAAGGGCGCTCACTACGGATAGTGGTAATCGGCTCTTTAACACGACCTGTCTAATTACCCTGAGCACGTGTACTATTACGATCATCACGGTGACATATAATTAACGTTTTAAGAAATATAATGTTAAAGGGATGGCAAGAGAATAATAGTTCATCGCCTAGAGCTAACAGCCCGTTACTATGCATAACCCCCGCTACGTAGCCAACCATTTCGGTACTTGATGGCTTTTAAACATATGTTTTCAAAGATATAATCTTCTTGAGCGCGCAGTAAAGCCTTTTATAACAACTACCCTATATCACTACACTATTCCATAAAATTTGGCTATCTTGACTTAATTGACAATGTTAATATGGGGCATGTCAGGGAGGCAAGAAAACTTTTGTTGTTGCACGAAGGACTCTAAAACACCTTCATGACTAATCCTAGCTATATACAGGAAGTCTCCTCGTGATCGGGTAAAACGGCATGTTTTTGGTTACCCGGTGTCTTCTGCGGCGCATAGCTTCAGCCTTTGGAAACGGTTTCACGCCAATGCTTTTAATTTGTACGGCTGCCTAGTTGTCTAGCCCGGGGCAGTTCTCAGATGTGACAGCTGTAATCTTTTTGTAGCTATACGGCTGGGTCCAGACCAAGTCGTAAGAGTCATCGGGATAGCTATCAACGTTCTTGGCTCCCAGTTGTTCGGCAATGTTGTTCAGTTCATCGTGCTCCCAGCTACGCAAGGTTCAAAGTCAGCATTATGCGTGCTATATCTAACGAAATTGAGGGCCTTCGACTTCTCAGTCGTAAATACATACCAAATCAGGATGTTCTTGCTACCGTTATAGTCGTCCACAAGGTCTTGCACACACCCTTCGTCGTCCCGGTCGCACGACGTGTCAACCGTGAGCCCCAAGTCGTCAGCTAACGGCTTCACCGTTAGGTATGGCCGGTTTCGCTTTCCATCTGGACCCGGTAGGCTTTCGTCAGCGCACGAGAACCTTTTTTATTGGTTCACGACTAATCGCAAATTATTAAATGAGTAGAACTCACCATCTTTGGGCGTTTGTGCTAGGATATAGCCGATATTGTATTTGGATGAAGCTCCAAATACGTTCCGGAGGCACTGCGCGCGCTGCTCGCCCTGAGCACTCAAGCCCGTGCCGTCGTCTGACGGCTTTTCCCCGTGTCTAATGAGATACACGGTTGGTTTTGCGGCCGCCACCATAGTGGCTGCGAAGCCAGCGAAGAGAAGGGCGCCAGAAAGCTGCATCTTTTGCTAGCAGTTATATCGTAGTCTTAGGATGGGACTATTTAGTGACGTTGTCGTTATTTTGACAGCCGAAAGGCATATACTCCTGATTTCCAGTCACATTGCTAACTACTACTACGAGGGTCGCTCGCTGTAATTTATACAAGCCGTACATCGACGCAAATGCGCCAAAACAAGCTCAATGATCTGCGAGCATCTCTCAGGTTCATCTGGTATTTTGCACACGTGGAATTCAAAGGAGTATGATTGGCCCTGGCGACGGCACCGTCGTCTCAAATGGTGCTGTAACCTTCCTACTTCGGTAGCTGCTATGGTACGTGATAGGCTTCCGTCGGGTGGGTAGCTGCAGTGTTGTGCGAATACAGCTAGCAGCCCCAACCTGAAATGGGATCCGCAGAGGCGGCGGAAGGCTTCCAAGGTTGTGCAAAACAATTACAACATGCCTTCGTCAAATGATGCATAATAGGTCAGTACCTAGGTTGGAATGTGAGCGATTTCTTGATGCGAAAATCTGTGCTTTCAGGTACCTATCACTGTACCTGCTGACCAACTACATATGCGCATACGCACATACTTAAGTGAGCAATCTTGCACTCGTTAGTCCCGTCAGAAACTCTATTACCGAACCACTATGCCATCAACTCAGCTGAAACCTCCGCAATCCCTCTATTCCTCTTATTCATCCGTTGTAGGTTAAGGCGATAAGTTTCAATGAAGCTTCAGACCAAGTTTGGCTGATGTCCTTCTCCTTGCCAGCTTACTAGCTCCTCGGATGGGGTCGCCGTAGTATTGCCGGACGATTGGCGCGAGTCTAACCCAAGCTATCATGGATGCGTTGACTGGGCGGAAATAACCGTTGATCTCCTTAGCTTCAATTCTTTGTTCATGGGCCGCTCCCCACGACGTCCAATACCAGCCTGGCCACGCGTTCAATTTGGACCCAATCCATGCGATTGTTCGACCCTAAATCTCGCGGGAGGACACGCACGTGGAGGCTGCTTGCTATAATGCTCGGGAACCGCTCATTTTATTCCACGTCCTAGCGTTGGCTTCCGGACCTGCGATCTGTCCAACACGGGTCGATGCTGCCATCATCTACCACTGCGGTGTCGTCTGATATTAGACTACCAGCCTGCAGTCATCCATCCGCTCTTCTAGCAGGGGGCTACTATTCGGATGCTAATGATGCATAGTCCAAATGGACGAGATGGATACGACGGCAACCCGATGGTCGGCTTCTGCAGCGAAATCTGCAAGGTGCCATACTCGGAGTTGCGACTTGAACGTCTCGGTCGAGACATTGAAGTTTACTGGCAGGGCGTTATGGATAATATGATGGGCCCCCTGCAAGGGAGAATTATACACATCTTCTCCGAGGCCAAATCTGTTGTATAATAGGTAAGTCGGCATGCAAGTACTCGACTTTGCTAATGTACTCCAAGTCCTGTGTCAACCCGCCGTCTTTCATCTGCTTTTCTTGCTGTCTGACGCCACGATCATTAGCTCGGTTAAAACATACGACCTTCTGAATTGCTGGACCACGAACAAGTTAGTCTAATAGCGCTCTAGTTGATCCTATCAATAAGATTGTCTGATCGTGGACTGGGGCTTCAGGACACCCCGTTTTGCCCCGTATAAGGTTGCGAGTATACTTTTCCTAGAGCGTCTTCGCTATTCTTATGTCTTCGCTATTCTTATGTCTTCGCTATTCTTATGTCTTCGCTATTCTTATGTCTTCGCCTTCTTTTCCATTGCTGCTTTCGGCTCCGTCATTAGTAGCTATGTGCGAAATACTGTGCAAGCTGGCGAGGCGTCGGGTTGCGGTGGAAGGTTCGAGCGTTCAATGCACTCGGCCTGAAATATCAATGAACATGCTGGCCCTTCGTAGTCTCGAACATACAGTATATACTAATCACACAATAACTAGTCCACGGCACTGTCATCGTTTCTTTGGATGGATCGGCAATAGACTCACTAGTCAGATTCTTTGTGGCTTCCTGTAACTTCAAGCCTCTTCTTCTACATAGGTGGAGTTTTCAGCTCACAGGTCGCACAGCCGAAGAAACTTATGACCATGCTCCGGCATCTGTGCCTCATCGGTACTCTGACACTAATAGAGTTCTCTCGCGTTTATTGGTGCATGTTTGAGATGCCGACATAGCGTACCCTCTATTACGGACGGAGGTTATGCGGTTGGTAGTTGTATTACACTATGCGATTTCTAAGTCGCGAACCGTATCTCACAATGACTTCATGATCGAGAGAGTCCTAATCTGACTGGTCTGCGCCACTAGGTTTCTCGAGTCCATACGGGAAAATATGTGAAGCCAATGGAAGGCTGAGCCAATCAAACGCGGGAGAACCTGACATATTACCTTTATGAGCAATGAGTTGACCATCCTGGTATCCAGTCTGACGGTTTCGCAAGGAGAGGTATAATGCGATGCGAGCCTCTATGCTGTGAATGGTAGATTGTCACAGTGCTGAGAAATCTATCAGAAGCGTAACTTGGGCAAACAGTACTCCGTAGAGTTGATTGAGGATGCACATTTCTGTCGACGGACGTTCCGCAATTCCAATTCGTTAGGTACGCAAGAGGCGGGTCCCATAAGTGGGGCATCTTTGTGGTGTGTCATCAAGCCTCCTCCGCACGTAACCTAAAGCGCACTAACTGGAAATAACTGACCCCACGCAAAAGTCATCCCATCACCAACATCACCACCGACAACACCGACAACACGTAGACGTCCGCCAACCCCCAGTCGTCAAAATGGTCAACATTCCGAAGACGCGCAAGACCTGTATGTGCCCGAATGACGAAGAGAACGGACGGAGATGCTAACGTACAACGCCACGAAGACTGCGCTCGCGAGAACAAGCACACCCTTCGTAAGTGCCAATCCGAACCCCTCGTCGAACGAAGTCCCTGCCGACGGTTCCCCGTACGATGCAGGACCATGACAACTCGGACTAGAAACAGTCGTTTACTGACTCGTGGCTGTTGCAGACAGGGTAACCCAGTACAAGGCTGGAAAGGTAAGCTTCCGTTGAGTGAAATGGCACAAGGCAAACCACTGATCATAACCCACAGGCTAGCCCGTTCGCCCAGTAAGTCGCGCTCCTGACCCGATCCCCATCATACGAGCCTCCGAAGCAGATGCTTCATCGATCTTCCCTTGGCTCCTACGTCATGACCGAATCTACCAAATTCTACCACGATAGTTCGCCTCAGCTAGTAGAAACTGTGCCGGAATGATAGAATCAAGCGAATTCCGACATATCCCAGCTCTGACGTCGCGCACACCCATACCAATTCCCGAATGCTTCGACCATCTATTTTCAATGACAATTGCTAACTCCTACAACAGGGGCAAGCGGCGTTATGACAGAAAGCAGTCCGGTTACGGTGGTCAGACTAAACCCGTCTTCCACAAGAAGGCCAAGACCACAAAGAAGGTCGTGCTACGTCTCGAATGCAACGGGTGCAAGGCCAAGAAGCAGCTGCCTCTGAAGCGATGCAAGCACTTCGAGCTTGGGTACGTCCCTCAACCCAGGTGCACCCACAGGACCGTGGAGACTAACCCTTTTTGTGTGTAGTGGCGACAAGAAGACCAAGGGTGCCGCCCTCGTTTTCTAAACGAGCAGTCCTTTGCAGAATACCAGATGCTACGACGATAACGAGATTTGCATTTCGTGGCGAACTCATGGACCAACCTATTCGGTGTGATGTGGGGTGCCTTTGCAACCCCATGCGAAGAGATAGGCTCTGGATCAGGACTGGGTTCATAGGGTTGGGAGGTTTGCGGAGTTTCACTACGGCATAGGCGAAAAAGAGGGCGGTAATTGTTCCTGTGCATAGCTTGACTCTCTAACGTGCGGTCTCACAGAGCAAATATTAAACCGCGCGTGTTGATTTGACCAATTCCTTGCTCCTATTTATGCTGTGTGATTTGCGAACTTAGCCATGACTTGTCTCGACCTCCGCAAGTATTCAACTATAAGCTAGTGGAACCCCTCAAAGCTCTCAGATGGCGACGTACATCGGGTCATGATTCACTCAGAACTCATCCGTATCAGTCTGGAAACCCTCGACGTATAACTACTAGATGTTCCCCTTGATGGCAATTTCCGGGCCCTTTCAATGGCTGAAGTTTGTCAGATCCGACGTAGTAACGTAGCAGGTTGGAATTTCATTTCAGCATTCGCTCTAGACAATGAATGTACTGCATACAATTCGCAGCGCCATCGGTCTCCCTCCGTAGACTAAATTTGAAGCTACCATGAGGACCTGAGAGGTAGGCAAAAGATCTGGCTTTACCTAGCATCTAACCTAGATTGCATTGCAACTTATGCATAGCCATCCCTCATGGGCAGTTCCCACCTGAAGAGTCATCTATCCGACTCCTTTGGCTTCAATATTTGAAGCTCCCCGCAGATCTTTCGGGGATCGCTGCAGATGGTCAAAGTAACGAGCCCAGAACAGGACTCTGCCTGATACTCGCCGATATACGTCTCCTATAATGCACCAATAAGTAGAACCATCTATAGCTGGGCCACGTTGTTCAAGATAGTGACCTCTTCGCCGGGTTTGAAGGCAGGCAAGCCGAGGTATGGACAGTCGGCGCAGCGGAAGGCGTCGCCGAGACTACAGCTCCCGCACGAGCCTACCTTGCCCTTGACGGTGAAGTCTAGCTCTAGGTCGTCGAGGTCGTCGGCGCCGAGCTTCAGCACGCTCAGGTCGGCATCTGCCTTGGCGCGCCGCGTCTTGTCCTCGGCCTCGAGCTTCGCGGCTAGTCCACACGTGCAGTCCTTACAGGCTCGTCGCCGCTTGCCGATCTTCGGGATACATTCTGCAGCTGCATGGTGAAGTAATGTCAGCATACTATGTACGGTAAAAAAAGAGGGGGTATCGGTGGTCAAGAGAACATACGGGGTTGAAGTTTCATATTGATGTCCTCCTCTGTCAACAGCGTGTCCTCGTCAATGAGCTCGTCGTCGTCTTCATCGAAACCATCCAGATCGTCGTCTGGAAGCAGGCTTATCACGGGCTTCGCCTTGGCAATGGGTATGCTACCATTACCATTACTGTTGTGTCCATTTGTTGTGGTGCCATTTGCCTTCTTCTTGCCACCCAGGCGCAGCAGCACGGGTGCCTCCTCCTCTTCCTTCACGAACGTGCCATCAACCTTTGATACTAAACCGGCGAGGATAGCCTCAGCCTCAGGTAGTGAGGGCCCGTCTTGCGCGCGCAGGACAGCGCCGGGCTTCATGGATCCCGCGACGGCATCGTACACGCGCCGCGTGAGGATCTGGGTCGCCTCGCCGCGCCAGGCGCCGGTTGCGCCCGTGAGCACAACAACGAGGTCGTATGTGGAGGTGGGGAGGGCGACAAGGCCGGAAGAGAGACGGTCGAGCATTGTCAGGTCCGACGTGGCGCGGTCGAAGGTTGTGTAGACATCGCGAAGGGCCGCCTCGTGGGAGGCAATGGATGGCGGGGCAAGCAGCAGAGTGCGCTGCACGGTCATTTTGGCGGGGTACTTTGGGTTGATCGTTCGTACGGGATGTGGACACAAAACGACGGCAAATGAATGGAAGTGTGGTTTAGAGAGGAGAAGAGAGTGGAAGGGTTTGTCTGCTCAGATGTTGAAGGAGATGGATGATTGATTGATGTATCAAAAGATTACCAATCAGCACCAACCCATTTGCGCAGGGACGGTCTCGAACTTTTTTGCCAGCGAGGGGCCGATCTCCGGCCGTCTTGGGGGGGCCCCATGGTGGGGTGCCGAGCGACAACCCTCTCCTCTCCCGGCTACGTCACATGCACATGCATAGTGCTTTGCAGCACAGGCACGCAAAGTTCCCCTTCTGGTAGCCATCTACTGCCCAGTTTAGACTACTAAGGTTGTGAATAATCAATACCTCCCACGGCTTAGTTTAGTTCACTTACCAATTAGTTTCAATATTGTTGAAAACCCAAGTTACTAAGGGATTGCTTGCCTTTGTATGTAATCTTGTCTTGAGCCGAGGCTATATAAAACATACTGCTGGAAACTACAGTGTCTACAGTTATACTGCTCTTCTTAACTCTAACTCTTTGCTCTAGCTAGCAAATTGAGGCCTCCGAATACTAGGTTTGTCAATGGCTATAGCAACAAGAAAAGTGTTACAATTTTATAACCATTATTTAACTTTAACGACGTATGGCAGTTGGCTATTATTGACGCCAGTTCATATCCGGGGGGGCTGGATTTTGGTCAGGGTAGCCAGTGTATCCCATGCGACTCCCCGACGACAATAGAACTCATACAACTGTTTGATTATCAGGCATACGGGAAGGAAAATCTCTTTTATCTCCCTGGTCTACGCGAATCCGAACCCGGACCCAATCACTCACTACTTGGCACTGGAATACAAAGCGGTATAAAATAGGGAGTCTCCGCGGCATTTCCGGTCACGTGTGTCACAATGCACAATACCACATTATCTTTTACACTTGCCTCAGATTGATCTCAAAACTAAGCCAGGTTGGGCAGTTCTGAGCCGATTCAGCACTGCCAGGGTCCGCCGTTTCATGTGTCAACGTTTCTCAACTCCCAATGACTACCACCAACCCAACCTCCCCGCGTGCCAAAGCGACACCTATAAGCCGCACGCCTCCGGAGATGTTGCATCTCGTCGTCACAACGACCACAATATCCGCCTAGCCTTCATTTTATTTGGGTTGTCAGGCCAGCTTATCTTCTCCGGATGCACATCCGATAGAAACCATTCGCGCTTTGTCGTGCTTGTCGGCGGCGTCGATAGACTACCTATTGAAGATAGAGAGACTAAGTACTCTCCGCGTATGCTAGATCCTAGTCAGAAGCTAGCCCCGTATTAAGCATGAGCCTAGGAGTACCTGAGATATGAGCTGTCGAAACTCGCCAGTTGTTACCTACCTATATAATCGCTCGAACAGAGACACATCAGATTCAAGCGCACTCGCAAGCTGCCGTACTGTGGGCCTAATTAATGCCCGTCGGCAATTCTTGACTCTTCCCTCTGCCTTTTTTAGGGTCTTTCGATTGGAGTATACCCATTCCTACCATGATATTGAGGGTATACGGCCACAGTACCGGCTATCGGGAATAACGACGTCGATGTAACCACAAAGGGGATGACTATTTCCTTGCGGGCCATACAACTGCACCTCTCTGTAATTTTCCGTAGCTACCTACAGTCTTGTTTCCACTATACTTTGTCTGTTAACCCACTGGGCAGATCAGAAGGACAGAGGTCTATATACCTTGCCTGATCTTGTCATCGTGGCTCATCATTACAGAGGACACATGTCCTGTGTCTATTTAGTGTTATCCCTACCAGTCCTGCTCTCAAACTCTAATCGGCGTTCGCTCTCCAAAGCCTACTGAAATGACTACTATGAAGCGCAAGCAGCGCCATTGGTTCGCCATCTTCAGCAATTGTGCCTTCGTGGAGTATGACAACACGACCAAATTTGTGCTTGAGAATCGACTTCGGATCATGTGTGACCATGAGAACAGTCCAGCCCTGGAATGTTGAATCCAAAATTGTGTTCATTCGCCCTGCCGTGTCGGCGTCCAAACTATGAATTGCAAATCATCACTGTCAGAAACCCCTGTTTTAAGTAATCTTAGGAAGGAATGAGGTCCAGGAACTTTATGTTCTAATGAGAGAGAAAGGATGATGGCAAGTTAGAGGTAAAAGATATTGATTTCACATACTGACTAGTCGCCTCATCCAACAACAGCACGCCTGCGTTCTTTCCTTTGACTCGAAGCATGGCGCGAGCGAGACAGAATAGTTGAGCCTGACCAGTGCTAAACCATTCTGAATGCATTTCGGCTTCGAGACCCCCATGATCGGCAATGAGCTTCTCTAGCCCAGTATCTCTCAAAGTCGATAGCAGCACGTCGTCTTCTAGATCGCTATCTTCATACGGATTCAGATTGAAGCGCACGCTACCATCTATAAAGAGAGCATCTTGTGGGACCGCGATGATCGCTTTACGCAATCGGTCGAGGTTGACCTGTGAGATGGTCAAGTCATCAATCTCAACAGAGCCGCTATCTAGCTCTATTAAACGGACAAGGATACTTAGAAGTGAGGACTTGCCGCTGCCCGTTCTTCCGCAGATGGCGGTTTTGGTTCCGGCTTCAAAGCGTAGATTGATGTCTTTTAGGACTCTTGTGATGCCATATGAGCACGACACATTTCTCAGCACTATATGTCCTCTAGTGGGCCAGCTCGCTGGTATCTCAAGCCCACAGTAGCCTGAATGTTCCTCAACTGGTGTCTCAGTCACGTACTTTTTTATACGACTGACAGCGCCGAGGGAGGTATCAAGATTCGACCAATTGGTAACCAATTGATTAAGAATTTGCCCAAACCCGATTACACTAACGAGGCCAACAGCAAGACTGTTGGGATCAATTGTGTGACGCAGAGCGACCGCAATTGCAACTAATAATGTCGCGAGACCCGCTGCGATAAGATCGAGTACGAACGCCAACCACCTCTGTAAGCAAAAGAGCAGGTAATGAGGGCGTTGAGAAGCATCTAGGTACTCCATATTCTGCCTCTCGGCTGCGTCGGTCCACGCAAAAGAGCGTATTGTGACGCGGCCATCAAAAGACTCGACGAAATGCGAAAAAAGCGGCGCCTTCGCTTCAAGATCGAGAACTCGCAACTGACGAGATGTTCGTCCGTAGATGCGTTGGACGAAATACACAATCACGGCAATCACTGGTATCGCTGCGGCTAGGTATCCACTAGCAATAGAGGTCAGAGCCAGTTCTGCAAGAGTCGCTGCGATTTTCTCGCACGTCATGAGAAAGCTGAGTGCTAGAGGTAGATCCATGAGGTTCAAATCACTTGTAAAGCTACAAATTCCAAAGTTAGCAGTCTACAGACCTCGTAGCCCCCGACTGTGGCAATTTTGACACTGCTACAAGATAAAACTCACAGATTCAATACCGTTCCAGTGCTGTGATTAGCGAAAAACGACATAGGAGCCCTGTGGAAGGTCAGTGTCATGGATCGCGTGTTGTTGTCGGCGGCACCGGTGAGAGTTGACGTACCGCAGTATTATCAATAACCTCTTATGGATACCTAAAGCTGATCTGGGAAGAATTTGCAGGAAGAAATAACTGGAAGGATAGTAAGTACTGACAGTTTCGATTGAGTATTCGCCGAATGGACAATATTACCATACCCTGTTTCAGCTGCAATTGAAAGCACCGTGAGGACTCCGAGCAGGACGTAGATGCCAGCCCAGTGTCCCAGATTTGGATTGGGTTCGAGGTTATACTGATTCACCCAAAATTTGAGCCAAAGTGCTATTTGTGATTAATGAAAGTTAGTAGATGCAGGTAATTATACGATTGTGGTAGAGGACACTTCGGATTGCATCTACGTACTTTGGCCAGCGTTCAAGCCTACTAGGATGACTGTCAAAGCTATAAAAATAAGTAATCGCAGCCTTCCCATTGACCGCACGTAAAATGCTAGCGAAGATTGTTTGTGTGGCTTGGTAGCGGCAATAAGTTCATTGCTCCCTTGGCTTTGCGCTGCCGTGTGAGTGATCGCCTTTGCAATCGACATAGCGTTTACCAGAGGACCCTTCAGTGTAGGATGATCATTCTGGCTACGATGTTGGACCAAAGTGTTAGGCTGCAATACGTGCTTCAAGTCCTCAAAGGAGCCTGCTTGCGTAATACGCCCGTTTTCAAGCCTCACGATCTTGCTCGCGTAGGGCAGCCATTGAGCTTAAGAACAATTAACTGGCCAGGCTTTCTTTCACTTGTCGGGACTTACTCACAATTCTGCGTAGTTAGAACGACAGTCCGACCCTCGCGGCGGAGAAAGCCAGATTTGCCGAGGAGGGAATGAAATATGGCGTAGGCGACTTTCGTATCGAGTGCGCTAAAGGGATCGTCAAGAAGCAGGAGTCTCTGTTGGCTGTACACCGCTCTTGCGAGTGCCTATGGTGTGTCAGATTCAGGACCATTCGAAAAGAACACAGTCTTACAAGCCGTTGTTTCTGTCCTCCTGAGAGCCGAGAGCCGCAACTTCCTACTAATGTCTCATCCTTGTCGACCATATGATCGATTTCCTCTCTCAGCTCACAGAGCTGGACGACTTCTGCATACCTGCCTGGATGGTAGGGCGACGATCCTAGAACCACCTCTCTCAATCTGGAGTTTGGTATCCAAGGCTCCTGTGCACAGTATGCGATCTCCTTTGTTGATAAGCACGCCAGCGAACCATCTATAAGGGTCGTTTCACCAAGTAACGAGTTGAGAAGCATCGACTTTCCAGCACCAACGGGACCTGTAATCATGACGACATCTGATAAGAATATCTGAATGTTGATATTCCGCATGAAAGAATCTTTAGATTTCCAACTAAACGAGCCATTGTGTATATCGACGAGAATAATCCCTGCCCGAGCTTTGTTGTCAATTGGTTCAATTCGGAGCGGTATCACGGCTTCTGGACAATTTCCGGAACTCCCTACTACAACCTGATGTATTCCCTCGCCTCCTTGTAAATGACCACATTGCGATACAGGGATTTGTGGCTGATTGGCCATAGCGACCCGAGAATCCTGGTAGTTTGCTTCAAGTAGAAATGCTTGAATACGGTCGAGGCAACTGAGGGTTGAGAGCAGGTTTGTTGGGACAGTAACGAGCTCTGCAATCGGCATTATCAGGATAGAGAGGAGAGAGAGCGAACTGAACGCAACTACAACATCAAAAGCCGTATGATTCGAGACAGCCTGGGCAATGGCAAAAGCTGACAACGTCAGGGGAGCAGTTAAAACTGCAGGAATGTTTCCTTTCGGGTATTAGTCCTCATATGGAGCCTGTACGAGATGTGCATTGTGATGAAAATGTTACGTCTACATACCGATAGCAATAGTCAAGACTTGCAAGCGGCGAAACGATTTCTGTGCTTCCATCTCTGCTTGCCGAGCTTCTTGTACTCGTATGGAGATAACGGGGCTTAGACCGAGCATCTTAATCGCTTCCATGCGTTTCAATGCAATAGTCGTCGCTTTAACCCGCGTCTGTATCGACTGCATCCATCGGGCCTGGCAGGTAGGGATTTTCTTCCCAATCTGACTTGCGTATATGCCACAGGCTGTTGAATGGTCAGTTTTTCCTGGTGAGGATTGGACTTATACATACCGATTGCGATGAGAACCGGAGCAACTATAGTTGCGTGGAGTTGAGAAAATAGAATCCATAAGCCAAGACCGATTTGCAATACGTTGGGAATAATGTTTACGCCCCATTGCATAGTTTGAGATATCCTGTCTATCTCAGAGCTCATCAAATTAACAGGTCTGGCACTGCTTTCGGGGTCCTGAGCTGGAACATTCAAACATGATCTGAATATCATCCCTATCAAGGCTCCTCGCACCTTCGTCAGTAAGCGGAATGTAAGGTGCTGTGACCACAAGGTCATAATCTGCCGAAAGAGAAGTAAGATATCAATCTCGGATCTATCGTTAATGAATACGGTGTGTGACGTACCGCAACACCTAAGTAAGTCAAGGCATAGGTCACTATGAGGCTGTAGCCAAAGTAGAGCGGTTTATTGGTATGGTCGGTTATGTATGACAACGTAGCCTGGACCAGCAGAGGCTGCGTGATCATGGAGGCTACCAAGCCAAGACGTGGTAAATGAATAAGCAGGAGATCCTGATAGAAAGTGGCCGCCAGTGCTACCACAAGTCTCCACCTACTCTTAGACACCGCAGCGTACCACGACGTTTCCAGGTTCTTTCTCAGCTCTGTCCCGGAAAGACACGTTTCCAGCAAGCACAGATCATCCGGGGTAAGGGGTCTGCGATAGCCAGAGCTGAAGATAGGGTACAACCAAGACAAGAAAGTGCGACCAAACACGCCAGCCCTCTGCTCAGACGAGTAGAGGCCATAGCTCTCGGGCTTGCTGTATCTTGATGCAGGCTTATTCAGAGACTCAAGTACTAAAGATAAGATCTTTAATATGATCGCAGCACCTTGTGCACCGACAAGTGCGCTACTAGACTTCGCTGAGGAGGTCGTGATTAGCCATGAACTCCTTAGACAAACTGCGTCAAGGACCAGTGTTAAGAATATGTAGATCTGAATAAGAAGAGAAGGGCCAGGACTACGTGAGTGCTCAAGCCATGTCAACGCGACCAGACTTAGTATGGCTACGAAGGTTAGAGAGGAAGCTGGTATGGCCAATATTGAGTAGAACCGAGCGCCGTCACGGGAGTCGCGCGAGAGTATGGCGATTTGAACAACTTGGAGAGTGCTCAGTAAAAGAAGAACAGCCTGTTAGAGGTACTCAATCCCCAATTACATTACATAACTTCCAATAGAGTATGAAGAACCTACACTCTTCCGGGCCTTATGTAACGGCCAGGCTATGATCTTTCGTCGTCCTATGCATCCCCAAGCTTTCGCAACGGCCAAAACCGTAACAATAACGCTAGGAACAAGATTGAAGAAGAGGTGCTCAAATAACAGGGTGAAGTCGAAAATGCGACATTGCCCATCAGTGAGCGGCAAAGTCGGTCCAAAATCGTGGTCTGCGTTGCACGCCATAGCTCACAAAGTAACTGTGGTCATTAGGGAGAGGGATGTAACCTGCAAAAGAATGCCACTCAAAAAGAATTTCTAAGATTGCCTCGTTAGACTGAATGATCTCACGAGCGGATAAATTTAACTGTTAAGCTTGTTGGCTCAGCGTCATTGGGGTGCGCTGTATCCCGGTACAGAGCGTGTGATTTTGATGCTACCATATCCTTACGAACTACACGCATCCTATGCTATGTCTGTAGCTACCTAGATACGTAAGCAAAGACTAGGTAGATGACGAAATAAAACCGCAGCAACCATTGCCCAACGCAATTTTTCTACAAAGCAGTCCTCGGGGAACTGTCAGCCAGTCTGTTATCTGCAGAGAAGGATATTAATGCCTCTCTGTCATTCACACATATCATGCATGGTCATCACAATCAACCAGGGTAGACAGGGCATATTAGTTTCTGTTGGGGCAAGCTGCATGCACCCTTAGATCGTCAAGCTCCACCAACATCTTGTAGTCGCTCACCGTCTATTATCGGATTGCTTTATTAGCGTAGCCACGAGCGGTAGTACGTAGGACTCTCTATGACAGCTCAATCGGTGGCAGTACCAATATTACGCAACATCGTCATTGCTGTATCTCTGCTTCATCATGCTTCTATACACTCGAAGACACTATAAATTGCTACCCACGAACGATTCCAAAGCAGAAGTTGTTGGCATACCATACAATCCAAGATACATGCCAAGAGGATAATATGTATCCTTCTTCTTGTGTTCTTTATTTCGGCGGTGATCATTGCTTGTTTGCCGGCGTTCTTGACAAAGACGACCGACGAAACACCGTGCCTAATGGCATCATGCGGGAAAACGCCGACCTCTGCACGACGATCTGGCTGTATATCTGACATAGCTTTATTTAGTTGGGTTACATAGGATTGTTTACCTTCAATAGTCGCCATAGAAAGCAATCGTGTGTCCTCCATACTTTCGGGATCGTCACTGAGGGTTCACAAAGGGGTTTGTTCGTCAATCAAGAGTTTCTCAGAGCCCACTGTCTTGCTGTGGGCACCATGTGGGCGGCTTTCAGGAGAGATGGTCATAAGAGATCATGTGACGCTGTTCTAACCGAATCAAAGCTGTTTGCAGTCAAACTGGCAGTGTGACCGCAAGAACAGGAAGAAGAACCGAAACTGCCTGGATTGTGCTTCCTGTGAGATATATGAATCGTTGACGACGCGCCCTCCTGACGAAGAAGTGGAGTGAGATGGAGGAATTGGGCTTCTCCTTCGGCATGGAGAGGGGCATTCGACTTTTCTTTTTCGATGGAGAGGAAGCTTTCGGTAATTGGAGCAGGACGGACTCCTTGTAATATAGTTCTCGTGCTCTAGCTGCACACTGGAGCATCGAGGATGAGTTTGGACATCGGGAGATTGATAACATTGACTTGCAATATTCGACAACTAGGAGTTTATTACCTTTAGACCTTAACAGAAGGACGATGAGCAATTAAACACCTTTTCGTTTGTGAGCAGCCCTAATTCTCTAGAGGAGATAAGTTTATGTTTTGGTCTATTTTAAAAAGATAGCTATATAAAACTCTAACATTAACACTGTACATTTCAACAACACTAGAAATGAGATAATAATAAGTCCGCGTAGAATTATACTTTTATTATTATTATTAAAGGTTAGTTAAACCTTTTAACATATTATTTATAACGCTTGTTAAAACGGACTTAACTATTTAACCGGTAAAAAAACATTATATATTGCTTGTAATAAAAGCATTTAAAATTTATAAGTATCTTTATTTTATTTTGAAATAAAAATTTATGGTCATGTTTTATTTCGTGTAGCCAAATTATCTCCAGTTAAACAAGTTATTGTTTTGCTTGTGTGTAGCGTTGAACCCAATTCCATGTTCTAGTTAATGGCCTTGCGGGCCATAAACTTAGCCATCTCGTGGTGACCCTTTTGTTCATCGATATGCACCTCGCCATCCTCGTCATGGTACTTTTTGGAACCGCGGCCAGCGATGCCCAGGAACTCGTCTTTCTCCTTGTCATCCTTGCCTACCGGAATCAGATGGCCCGTGAACTTCATGACCAGGCAGTTTAGGATGATTCGCGAGGTCCGTCCGTTGCCGTCGCCGAAGGGATGGATATTGATGAAGTGATGGTAATGCTTCGCCGATAGGTCGTAAGGGTCGAAAGGGACTCCGTTATCCACCCGCCAGATGTCCACGTTCAAATTCTTGACCCAGGCGGCCATGTAGGAGGGCACGGCGCGCGGATGGATAAACCTGGTGACCTTTTCTTTGCCGGTCTTCGGGTCGATGTACTTGGCGGCAATCGGGTGGTCGGCACCGCGGTACTCTCCAGGGGCAACACTGTGAAAGATTAAGAGTTAAAAATTACCGTTTTAGCAAACAAGGTACATAACCCTCGCCGATTCGGGGAAAGAAGGACCTAAAAATGCTTACTCATCATTAGCCATGCCGGCATATAGGATATTATGGATGGTCTTGACTGCATCCTCGGTCCACGGCATCCCGGCGAGCACAATGTTGTCGATCGCCCACGAAAGTGCTTGAGCGTGCTGGATGATCTCGCGCCGAATACGAATGGCGGCAGCCTGGTTAATCTTCTGGCCGCGCTGGTTAAAGTACCGCAGCAAGTCGGTGTAGTCAAAGCTGTTCGGGTCGATGGCCGCGGCGTCGACGTACTCCCCTCGAAATATCCGCTGGCATAGAGGAACGGTGTAGTCCAAGCCAGCTCCCGCGTCCTCGATCAGGTTGGAGCCGAAGACAACATGGCAGGCTTCATCGTCGATACGCAACCAGATGTCGCGGAATACCTCGGCTCCTTTCGACATGGAGGTACCTAGTGTAGCGGTTGTGGGTGAGCGCCAATGTTATAGAAGGGAAGGAGTAATTGAAATAGCAGCTATCGTAAGGGGTGCTTATATGCACTTTCATTTGTACCCGCTACAGTACCTAGGTAGGTATTAAACTTCTCGTGATAGTTTTCTGTTAAGGTGTGTCACATCCTTGTATATGGGTAGTAAGGTAGCATTTACGAGGGTGTTTTAAAGTTCTATGTGCAACAACAAGTATTTATAACCTAGCCCTAGGTATAAGGTTCTTGATAAGGTGTATTACAGTGTTTCTTTTTAGGTGCTAGATTTACTAAGTTTATAGCTTAATTTAAATCACAGAACATGAATCACTTGCATGTGTTTTTCAAGGTCCTGTGTTAATAATAAAAACAACCAATCACTTAGTAAGTTGAATAGACGCGGTGTGCTCTTAACGGTTCTTAATAATATATGTACTGGATCAGCCAACGTGCCCTTATTCAGGGGTAACTGGCCTTGGTTAAAGAGGATGGATAGCTCCCGAAATGTTGTTCAGCTGAATATTATCACCCGAAATCAAGGAGTCTCATTAATCTCAGGAAACACAATTGAGTTGACTAAAATTGAAAGCCGAATAAGTGTGTAGCTGGACAAAGAAGTTGGATGATACTGGCTTCATAGACCCCCTTTTGCTTTATACCCCTAAATCATACTGCCTCCCCTGACCGCCCTGAGACCTTAGCCGCCAACTTTCTGTTGTCCACTCGGGACGAGTATTGGGCCGAAAACCTGCTGCTCTTCCTGTTCCGAACAATGCCACTTCTACTCAACCAACGCCATTTCCATTCTCTTGAAACGCCATAGATCTACTAGTTGATCCTTGATTTCTGCTATCGAGGGCATGCGCTAAGAAACAATAATGGCTTGCAAGGCTACGGAACAATCGCTATCTGCCTCTTAGGGGCAGGTAGTGACTAGCCTCTCGTCTATTTAAGCCTCAGCGTTGTTCTTTACTGTTAACTATGTTCCTACACCTCATTATTCATCTCCATCGCTTTCAAAGATGGCGTTACGCTATATACTAAGACCTTGACTCATGACGTTAGTTACATAGATAGTGCGACCACACCAGGCTTGCTTCTAGTTAGCCTCTTTCTATTGTTCAATAGGTATACACCTTAAGGCTGCCGTAAGCGGGGTAAAGATAGCAATTATTACAAAGACCTGGTAGTATATATTTATGTGTATTATAAGCTACTTTTTTGAAATACTGTAGAGGAGCATTGCAGGAGGGCGAATAGCAGCTTATCGTATTATAAAACGGCCGAGTTATTGTCTTTTTTTATGTACCATTTTAAAAAGGTATAACTGAAAAAGCTAGGTGAGCGAAAATAAGGAAGAAGTTATGGTTTAATTAGTTACTACTAACACTGAGATTTCTTTTGTAACAATCTTGTTCCTTTCTCTTAAGGCAATGGCTTAGCACCGTCTGAATCTTTCCGTGAGTTAGGCGGGGACAATATGCGGGTTCCATTACAAGGTTCACTTTAGTTTTCCCCTACAATGCTAATAACTGCATAGACCACACTCAGCCGCCCTAAGGCTAATCTCTACTTCTTTGTCTACTGTCAAGGCAAATTTACCTAGATAAACAACGTGGCAGTCATGGTTATGTCATTTAATGCTCAGTGACTACTAGATGTTAGCCATTCTCTTGAAGACGTATCCTGGAGCTTCAAGGATGCTTTTAGGCCCGCAAGATATATGCTCTCAAGTATATCAGTAAGGACCTACCTTGGCAAGAGTTTCAGCCAAACCGCACTTCCCTATAATTAAAAGTTGGGTGGCTGGGAGAAATTCCGCACGAGTTCGAATCTTGCACTCAGTATTTTTTTTTTTTAGTATATACCTTTGCTATAAGCCATAGCCTTTGTGGTGTAGTGATGCATTGGCGATTCTGATCTCTTTAGTTTGCGCGTCCGTTACCCTCTTTTGCATAGACAAAGAACCCAGAAATAGCCAGTCTTCGACGAGAAGCCGATACTACATTGGAGTCTATTACCATTCTGGGCTTGATTCCCACGAAAAAAAGGTCACTCGTCAGGCACGAGCATCACGTAAAGTGAAAGGTCACAACTAGCTAGCATTAGTAACTACATGTTTGTATGTGTAGCAATGAGGATTAGCTACGAAGTACCTACTTTGGGGCATCGCATGAGTGATGAGTGATCGAGATCCCACATCGCGTCTCCCCTCGCACAACACTGCCGCACATAGCAACATTAGTGACAGGCTGCGTAGTCTGTCTCACGATCTTCCATATTCCTGATAGGATCGCCACTGTGGGCAAGGAGGTGTCTACATACATAGCCTTTGAAAAGCAGTGCAGGCCTACGATTGTAGACAACCTGATGCGTGCGTGGAAACTATTGAATTTGCCCGGGTGACTGTAGTACGGAACCGGGCCCTAATTAGCCTAGGAGTAAGTCTGGACTGTAATTACGCATCCAAGGGTAGAAGTGATTACTTGAATGGATGGGGAATGAGACAGTCATATAGAATAGAACGTAATAAAACAATAAAAAGTAAAAGGCAACGATAGCTAATGAATGAAGCAAAAGCGATGTAGGTGGTAAGGTCTAACAATACACCAAAGAAGAGATTCGCCAGCTTAAGTAACCCTCCCTATTTTCTCACCCTTTTATTAGTCAGTTCGCCTTACGTATTATGTATTCACTCGCACTGCTTCACCGTGCAGCCAACGCTAGGGGCGCAGGTGCAGGTACAAACATAGATGAAAGTTTATATAGACTGGCAGCCCTACCTTGAGCAGCTAGCCCGTGTGCCTGGTGCCTGCATGTCATCATTCTACATATACAAAAGGTACCTACTAAGGTTCCTACGTACTGTAGTAGGTAGTAATGCTGCATATACCTACCTACGCTAAGTAGATACCTAGAAGTACTTGGGTAAGTATTAAGGTGGGTGGGTATCTACCTAGGTAGGTAAGTAGGTTTCTTCCAAACTATGTTTAAATTGTTCTGCCAGCGCACATCACAGCCCAACATTGCTCGGATCTTGCCGACACTCGCATCTCCTTTTCAGCCCTACGACGTGCCAAGCCTACCCCAGTGACAATATCACACCGCAGTCGCGAAAATGCAGCCAAATTCGCCAACAGCCCCGGATTCTCAAGCCGCTGGAATCCCGCGGCTGTCTACGAGAATTCCCGAGTGGGGTTATACAAAAAAATACAGATCGCTGTGGGCGAGGAGAATCGGCGACTTTGCAGCACTCAAGAGCCACTTGCAGGCAACGACCACCTTTGTGTCCCTCGATGTCGAGTCTTACCCAGATGGACGTATCACCGAAATCGGCATGGCATTTCTGCCTTGTATAGGCCACGAGAGACCTGCCAACATCACAGAATTCGCCGAAAAACACAATGTCCTTTTTCGTTGTCTGAAGATCCGATCCCAAGGACAGCAGGAGCCAAGAAGGAAAAGGGAGCATTTCAAATGGCGCCTCCAAGAAGCCACCGTACAAGAAATCGACATTGATTCAGCCGAAACCAAGATAATCGAATTCCTGGAGTACATCAGGGAAGCCTCTCATGTTAAACATGTCACCTTCATTGGTTTCGCCATGAACGCAGAGTTCAACTCATTGTTCCACCAGATGCCTGCCGTCGTCCAGTATATATCGGCCTGGGTCGACATTCAACCCATCATATGGGAGGTGGACAGACTAGCTGGAACCCCGACCAATCTTGATCATCTGCCTTCGATGTCTGTCGCTATGGCAGGATTCGCGTTTGAAAAAGGGTACCAACCTACGTCTTTTAGGCACTGTGCAGGCAACGACGCTGTCCGCATTCTAGCCCTCTTCACTTGCCTTGCCCATACACCTACGTCTGGCATCAGATTAAGGCTAGAACAGCTGCATGACGAGCGGCCACAAACTCAACAGAAACGCAATGCTTATAGACAGACGCGAAAAGGAAGCTTGATTAAAAGTAGGCGGTTCATTATTGAGAATTACCCCTTCAGGTGAGCACCAAAAGCTCTTTATTCCTTGTTTCAATGGTTTCCGAGCCACGACCTTTATTTGCAGGGGATACCTTAAAATTCCAAATCTATTTCCGGACTCCCCCGGTGAGCAGTTTCTAATCTTGAGAATGAAACAGGGCTGTTCTTCGCATGCAGGACCGCAAGTGTCCCGGCCCTGAGATCCATAGCCCACTAAGGCTCCAAGAGTACTTCAGCGAATATTCTATTGAGGCTACTTGCCAACATGGAAAACACGCAAATGGCCATCCTAGGGATAAAGATCGTGAGTGTGGCTACTACGTCGTCTGTTTCAATAGCGCAGATAAATTGGCCAAATTTGTGGAAGAAAATGACCAGAGAGCTCTCAACTGTGGACGCAAACTCCGCGTGTTCAAGATGGACAATCTATACAAGCCAGTGGATAGAAAGGCTGTAGCTTCAACAAGGGAGAAGAATAAGGAGAATCTGGATAAAGAGCGAGAGGATGGCTTAGGGCTGGATTTCATCAGCAACATGGAGGACATGCTAATTTAACCTGTTGATCTACCGCATAATTACGCTTGCGAAATAGTCGCTGTTGAGACCCTAGTCGGAGTGGCTGCTCACCACACAAAGCTAATGAACTGGGGCATTCGGCAATTTCCGAATAGAGTTGCCGGGAGTCAAGATCATCGACCCAGGAGAGGTGTCCCCGAAGTTGGACGTTATAGATTACCAAACAAAAGAATAGAAGAGCTAAAGCGGTTATAGTGGCGATGGTCGCATACCGGATGTTCGTGTTGACGATGCTTCAGTAACCAACGCTGCTTACAAGAGCATATGGATCAACGGATATATTCGCCTATATCAATAAAGCTAAGCAAACATGTCAAACATCGAGTACTGCGTTTCTAGAAGCAGTTGTGGCACGTGAACGATTGGCACACGTCGAATCCACTCATAGATCAACAAATGGTACAAATGAAGTTCGCAAATCTCTGATGGGGTACATGCTCCCGTCATCTTCCTCGCAGTATCATGTTGGTTAAGCGATATCACACGGATCTATTGGCCAAGACCCCATGCTAGGCAATATTCAGGATATAGAAAACTATTAGAGGACTTAAGAGTCACGAGGAAGTCCTTACATCTGTACGAAGGACCAACAATAACGACCCAACTGCATAGGAGCATAATTACCCATATTTTGAGGGGAAGGCCCGAAGAACTTTATCTACAAATAGAGACCAGTGCTCCCGACTGAATAGGAGGGAGAACTATGGACCTTGAGACCCAAAGAAAATTATTAGTCGAATTTGAATCCTATTCCAAGCCCTTGAATACAAGCCCTTATCACAAGTGAAGTAATGATCAAATGTCTAGAGAAGGTCCCTATGTCTAACATAGGCTGAGGCCATCCCTGGCTACTTCATGTCGGTACCAACGATATTGTCACTGTTAGGTGGGAGTGCTGACATTGCATAACCGAACGTGGGGGAAGGTGTACGAAGTCTGTGGTATGCCAACGTAGGGTGGACACAGTTTCAGCGTGTAACTTCATTTTCGGGATCAATCATCCGAAACCCTGCTATTCGGGTCTGCTCCTCCTATTATCAAGTCCTTGACAAACTCTTCTTGGCCAAACTCTACTGCTATGTGCAGAGCACGAAAGCCGAGACCATCCATTAACTTAGTATCAGCACCATGGTGAAGAAGGGCGCCCAATATGTCGCGGTGGCCGGATTCTGTAGCCCAATGTAATGCCGTTCTGTCAATATTATCAAAGGCATTTGCATTAGCAGCATTAGCAAGGAGGAAAGCTGCGATGCCTGTATGCCCCTTTTTTGTTGAAATCAGGGAAGCTGGTAAAACCCAGTGGCTGGGTACCCCGCCCCATACACATCTGCTATATATTGTAGAGGTACCACCGCATCGAACTGTACATAGACTTAGTTCCTTATGCTTGACAATATACGGTACATCTACCTACTACTCATAACTCAACATTTTTACAAGCAATATGCAACGCTGTTCTACCGGTCAGATAGTCGGGTACCCTCTAGTGAGCGTTACGAACAGTAAGCTGAGATGTTCAACAAACTTTGATGAAAAAGGGAGCTAATGTACCTGACAGGAAGTAAAATTCACGCAGTTTTAGTGCTCCCCTAGTACTTGGGGCTGTTACAGTCCTGCCTGCTGGTTATTCCAGTATTGACTTATTGTTATTATATAAGGAGGGAAAACTTTTATTTATATAATAAAAATTGCTTAATTATTATATATATACGGGCCGTAGGCCCGTACCTAGTACTTTTAGTTTTTAAAGGTTATTTTATAACATTTTATAATAATATTTTATTTTTTAAATTATAGCTAACTATAGCTGCAGGTATTTAAATATAAATAAAACTTATTATTAAATTTATTATTATAAAAATATAATAATATTATTATATTAGCGCGTTTATAGTAATATATTTTATTTATATTACTATAAATAGTTTTTTTTTTTTTAAACTGTTTTTTTTTTTTTTTTTTTTTTTTTTTTTTTTTTTTTTTTTTTTTTTTTTGTTTTTTTTTTTTTTTTTTTTTTTTAAAAAAATTTTTTTTTTAAGGTTTTTTTTTTTTTTTTTTTTTTTTTTTTTA